>CAAKHG010038195.1:6736-18622 GCA_901007715.1 Dactylopterus volitans | reverse complement strand
CCCCCCCAAAAAAAAAAACAAAACATCTCACCAAGGAGGAAAAATGAATAAATAAATAACCACATTTATAGTATTTTATTTGACCCTCTAGAATACACATAGGCAATTTATGGCCCCTGGGCCATATCCCACCCTCTACCATCTGTATCCAGTCCAAACTTAATCAACAGACAAAAAAAATAAAATAAAAAATAAACATCCTAAGCCACCCATGTGTGCGCATGCATGGCGGCGGTTCTTTGATGATGGCGGCATTCACTGAATGGAAGCATTCTTTAGGTAACCAGACAACGATTAATGTTTAACTCGCTGCATTCAAGGTGGCTGTATTGGACTATCCCATCAATCTAAAGTTGCAGGGGGAACAATGTGCTTGTGCATAAGCGGCATTAAAGCCAACCCCCCCCCATGAGTTCTTGACAAATGACCAAAAAGTCCTTCACACCGCTCTGCGTGTAACAACTCGAGCTCAGCGATGATTGAGCGCTAAGTTTTGCAATGTGGGTGTTATTGTTTATTCCGCAGGTTACCCCGTTGAACAGTGTTTTCAGAGTGTGACGGAAATGTCGCCACAGTCGTGAGAAAACTAGATTCAGTGTGCTCCATGTATATTCCACCATTTGCTTTTTTTGGTTTTGTTTTAGAAGACTCAAATGTGCCACAAGTGAGCATACTG
Organism: Dactylopterus volitans; assembly: GCA_901007715.1. Lineage (NCBI taxonomy): Eukaryota > Metazoa > Chordata > Actinopteri > Syngnathiformes > Dactylopteridae > Dactylopterus > Dactylopterus volitans. Next base: position 17,946 of record CAAKHG010038195.1, on the reverse strand, counting down.
TTCCACATTTTGGGTGTTCAAGTGGTTGATCTTACCGTCCACTTTGGTATAGGGCTTCCACTTGTAGTACCAGCCCCTGAACGGTTTGCTGTTGTACTCAGCACACTGCTGCGCCCGGAAGTCCACGGCGCTGCTCGGGCATGGATGGGTGTTACACAACTGGTTGAGACGACTGGAGCCTGAGCAAAATTTACCGTTGTTCTGAGGCCTGGAATGGACAAGACCAGACAGGAAAGAATCACAAGGTAGATATGTTTGTTTTGTTATCACAACACTGTTGCCAGTGTGTCAATAACACCGTGAATAAAACCGTAGTGAGAGTAGTCTGCCAAGTGCTCCAGTGTCACAGATCGTTTTACAGAAAAGTGGATGGTATCTTTGTACTGTGAGACCGTAAAGAATACGCTGCTTGTTTTCGCTATACCATCTACATTTCATATTTTTAATGAACCAGGTGCATGGTTCAAATGTCCAAATATATTAGATGCCATAGGATGTGTACAGCAGCACCTCCTCCTGGAAGAGGTTTCCCCCTCTTTTGCTTGCAACTATTGTCAGACACTTTGTTTATTGTATAAAGAGCAAATAATGTGCCGTTGTTAATTCATTTGCCAACAGATTATGTGCATTTTACTGGGTTGCAAGCGAGAAGATACAACTCTAGAATATAAGGTGAACAAAAGAAAAACACTTTGGTCAAAACGTATGCCACTCTGTGAATCACCAAATGCAACTCTGCAAGATGTGTCTTACCCATCTGTAGATAATCTCTGGTAGGTGCACATGAAATCTCGCTGCCTTGAAGCAGGCTCTCTATCAGTGGAGCACATTCTAAGGAAATTGTGTGATATTCCTAAAAATGTGTTTTTTAAGAGTTCTGTATCGATATGTCCGTCTATTCAACCTGAGGCTGGTTAGCTGCACACATACTAAAGTCAAACGTCTTTATAATAAGGACGAGCCAACATTTTCATGCTTTGATTTTTGTCCAGCTCGCCCGCTGTCAGCTGGGATCGGCTCCAGCACGACCGCGACCCGTAACCGGAATAAGCGGAAGACGATGAGATGAGATGAGATGAGATGAGATGAGATGAGATGAGATGAGATGATTTTTGTGCAGATTAAACAAACCCGGCATATAGCATGTTTTGAAATAGCGTGAATTGCACTGGTTGGAGAGGTGCACGTATTCAGTTTGTTAACTTTGGAGCGAGCCAAGCAAGCATTTCCCCCATGTTTCTGGTCTTTGTGGAGCTAAGCTGCTGGCTAAAGCTCCAAGGTTATTAGACAAGTAAAAACCTTGGGAAAAAAAATGAAGATCACAAGGAAACTTGTATATTGGTATCGATTTAACCAAAAAATGTCCCCCCCAAAAGTGCCTATTTTAAATACTGAAATGACTGGCCTATTGAGTCAGTGTTCAGTCATAAAAGTAAAACTTAAGGTGTCATAAATGCGCTGACAATAAAAAAAACTTGCTTGCCGCATCAGATGTTTTGGTAACAACTTAAACAGGTGATGGACCTCTAATATACAGTCGCAAAATAAAACAAATCACCCATTATTGAAAAAGAAGACAAGCACACTCTTGACATTTAGTGAAAGTTAGGATGCCATGCCAGAATTCCCAGGGCTCCTAGCTCATGCCAGGCATTCCAACACCACCACCAGCGGAGAAAATTGAGTTAAGTTATTTACTCTGTTTACCAATGTGGCCTGCACACATGCACAGACACACGGAGAGACCGAAGAACCATGCTGATCAAACACGTCTCATAAAAACAACTAAGCGTTACTATGTAATGAGACTCCTTGGAAGGGGAAGTGAAAACATGCCTCGAAACAGTAAACACCAGGAGGACAATGCAGCTAGAGACATGTTTCATCACTGCATTTTATTCCCTCCAACTGTTCACCCCCTCATTTCAGACCTGGGCCCAATAAAACTGTGCTGCCAGGAGTGATGGGACTCCATTGAAGGTTTATATGTGCATAAATCTCTTAAGTTTCAATCCTTCTTACCTCTGCTGGGCTGTTGGAGGTATGAGAAGGTTGTTAGCCAACATTTTCATGAGCATGATCCTATTAAGACTTAGCATCAGACAAAGGCAGCCCACATGGTAATGTGCTTACGGCAAGCCAGCGGAGGACTATGCTGCATATCTCTGTCAGTCAAGGCCTTCTGATCAGAGGCGAGCCCTGACGAGATGCAGTTTGCATCAGAATGGAGCTCTATGTGGTTGATGGATTTAGGAGGAGCTTTCTGTGTGAAGAGGGGAACCCTGAGTTTCCCCAAAACTGGGTTCTCCTCCACTTTCCTTCTCTGTCATCCGTTCCTTTTTTCTTGTCTCACTAGTTCCTCCTATAATCTCCTCAAAATGAGACACACAGCAGATACATTTTCACAAATTTTCAGTTCATGTTTCAGTCATTCTCTTTTTTTTTGCTTCTACACTATAACGCCAACACAGCTCTCAAGGCCCTTAAAGGTGCTTAAAAATCCCAGAAGCCCAGTAAATCGCCCTGGCCACAGAAGCTGAGTCTGAAGGTCAGAGGTCACCATGTCTTGTCTTCTTCTTCAGTCACCTGTGGTATCCCTGGACCTCATGAAACAACCTCCTAACGTTTGTGACACAACTTCACAGTTCTAGTGCGATACTCCATCAAACAGGGGTCTTTCAAAGCACCATCATCCCAATTTGCTTTAAATTGAGTGTGTGACAAAAAAAGCACCGTAAAAAAGAAAAAAAAAAAAAAAACAGGTCAAGTTTGTGAACCTAATCTCCCTGGCTTGTGGGTGAGGATTAGGTTGACTTGTGTTTGATCTGGCAGGTGGTCTAAAGGGAATGGGGGGAGCGAGGATGGTGGTGGAGGAGGTGAGCAAAAGTGGAGAAGATTCATTTTCCATCATATAGAAGTCACTGAGTAAAATGTCAATGGCTGAGTAGTAAAATGATGGAGTTTGTGCAAAAATGAAATGAGCCACTCCCGCTGAGTGATGATTTTACAGCAGAACAAGAAGCCACATATAAACTCAGGATTTTATCAGAGTTAATCTAAAAATACTGGACCTCCACCGAGGTTCATGAAATGATTCCTGAGGAAAATGTCCAGATCCTTAGCCACTGCCCCTCCACTGCACTACATTTCATGAAGATCTTGTGGTTTTTAACAAAAGTAGGCTCAGAGATTGAAGACTTCAGCCATCAACGATGCCAAATTTTCTATTTTCGCAGTGTTGAATGAATCTGCTGCAAAATTTAACGGATTCTTCTGTAACCTATGACACGCCCTTTCTGTTTTAATGGGGAAAAAGGCTGTGCTGTTTTTTGGGCAAAGTGTTCCACAAGGGCAGTCTTTTAACTGGGTTAAAGAATTTCTCGTAATGCTATATCTTTACAGATGTCCAAAAAGAGTAGGTTTAAAAGCCAGAATACCCAAGAACTATGGAGACTTTAAAAAAATAGTGTTCAGGCCATCAAAGACAGACTGTGGCATACAAGATATTTTCAACATAAAAATGGACCTCACGTTGTTCAGTTGGAAAAAACCCTGACTGATACCATCACTGAATTTTTGACAGAAGGGCTATTTCAGATATAATCTTGTCGTGTCTTATCTTTGTGGGATATATGAATTAATAAACATGTAAGTATGCAAAAATGCACGCAAAACCAACTTGATGCAAGTTTTAGAGTCTCTCAATTTGAATTATTCCAGCAGTCTGCAATGTGACTTGAAGACAACACCCCAGATTGCCCAGACACACGCATAGATTCAGGCTAATCCATCTTGTTCTGTTCAGATTAGGTGCAGGGGGGCCCTGCCAAGATAACTGCAGAGATTACTGATTAAACACACACTGAAACACACAAACACACACACACACACACACACACACAGAAATATTGTCAATCTAATGAGTCAGAGTCTACAAAGTGACTAAGCAAGTATGTATCTACCCTGCATACAACCGGGATTGAGTCAAAATTGGGGGGCTGCTGATGCAAATGTGTGTTTCTGGAGTGGTGAGGTTGCACATGGTGATGCCCTATCAAGACATACACATGATGTGGTAGATCTGACCGCTGTGCATGCGTTCTGATCGTGATATGACATTTTGGCATTGGCATCGCTGAAATAGATTTTTAGCTGCTGCCATCATTCCTTCACTTCTGTATCCGACTGACCCTATAATTCACCGTTTAGCAGCATCAACCTATTTTTCAGCAGCTGCTGCTACAAAGCCCTCTTTAGGGCCACTGGAATGATAAATGATCTTGACAGATAACCTGCTTTAAAGGGCTCTGTGGCCCTTTTTGGTCTGCCAGTCATGGTGTATAATGTGTATCATATGAGGAGTGGTCTGCCATAGAAAACGTCTTTGATCCCACACAAGGATTAGGAGACAAGTCGGCTGTGATGGACAGAAAAGCCATCAGTCTCTGCCTTGCTGTTGGGAAAGCAGCGATAAGGCCAGTGGAGCAAACAGAGCAATATAGTGGTTGGACATGTGAAGTGACCTCTTAATGGAGCAGGTGCAATGATGAATGATGCTGTAAAAACAAGAAAAAGCTCCACACGGAAAGAAAACAGGATTGGATTTCGACTGAAAAAAAAAAAAGAAAAGTTGCAATTTATGCTATTGTTTGGATGAATGTTTAAAAAGAGACACAGTATGACTTGGGGTGTGATTTAAAAGAGTAATAAAGGCATTGTTTCATTGCATCTTGACCTCAGACTTCAATGTTTTGATTCTTATTCTATTTTCCATTAAATCACAATACCTCTGAGGCGTATAACGGTACAAAGAGCTCAAGGTTCGATATAACCACGAAAAAAACAACAAAACGTAAATTTTTGTTTTGCTTTCATTCATTTTATATAGTTGTGCGAGTTTGATCCGTTTAGTGTCAATCAGAGCTGCCTGAGAACGCTCGTACAGCATGTAGTGCTTTTGACAGTAGACAGCAAACTAAACATTCACACATAAGTCATATTTTTAAAAGGCAATAGGTTACAATCTGCCACAAAAATGAAAAGCATCCTCCTTGTTATAAAAGCACCAAATTGATTATCTCATCTCATCATCTTCCGCTTATTCCGGTTACGGGTCGCGGTTTGTGCTGGAGCGATCCCAGCTGATAATGGGCGAACGGCGGGGTACAACCCTGGACGAGCTGCCAGCTCATCGCAGGGCCACATGAAGGACAGACAACCACTCACACTGGGACCTGACACCTACAGACCATTTAGAGTAGCCAATTAACCTCAGCATGCTTTTGGAGGTGGGAGGAAGCCGGAGTACCCGGAGAGAACCCACGCAGACACGGGGAGAGCATGCAAACGCCACATAGAAAGATCCCAGGCGTGGAAGTGAACCTGCAACCTTCTTGCTATGAGGCAACAGCACTCACCACCACTAATCATGAATAAAACGTGTGCATTGGTATGGGTTCATTTTTTTTCTAATTACAGTAGGCTATATTTAAACATTCAAAGCTTAACATGATCTCTCATAACTCAGTCACCATTCGTGTATGTCAATAAATGCAGGAACCAACAACTGGCGTACATGTGCGCCTGATGGGACATTGTAATGATGCGACAGCAGTTTTAATAAATACTTCAAGCCTACTAGTGCACATGAGACCTCTCGTACAGCAAATGAGCCCTCTACTACTGCTTATGGTTCCTGCACTACTGCATTTAGGTTCTCTATTACTGTATACAGGTGCTCTACTACTGCATACAGGTCATCTAGTACTGCATATGAGTCCTCTACGACTGCATTAGTCCTCTACTATTGCACATTACTTCTCTACTACCACACATGGGTCCTCTACTACTACATATGGGTCCTCTACTACTGCATATGAGTCATCTGCTACTGGTTACATGTCCTCTACTACTGCATATGAGTCCTCTACTACTGCTGATGGCTCCTCCACTAGTGCATGTGAGTGCGCAGCCATGTAAATGTAAACGTTAATATCCTCAGGAATGTCTTTGGTCCAGTCTGCGTTCACATGCAGAGTCTTCCTAAGAACAGCGGGTATAAGTCGTTGAGCTGCTTTTCTTTTGCCCAGTTACGATGTTTGGCACATCTGGGTGACGCTGTCTAATATGCACTAGCATGTTCAGTGCATTTTGCAGTCCTATCAAATGACACATGTTTGTTCACTGTTGCAGTCCTCAGGGAACCCTAGTTTATCCACACAGCTGGTTTAAAAGAAGCAGGTGGGTCCTCTAGCTCCTGTACGTCATCTGAAGTCACCATGGTTACTCCTCTGCTTCTTGTGCTTGGTTTCATTCTGCTCCCAACTGGAATGGAAAGTGGGTGCCGCCATGTATGACTGACTTTTCCCATCCAGATGTATTTGTCGTATGACTGCGAGTACTGAACCATGATGTCCGCACCACGACGTACCATTGGTACAAATACCATTACAGCCCTATCACCTGTTATTACAAGTACATTGTGCGGGCTCTTGCAGTATATATTTAACTGACTACTGTGGATATAGAGCAATTGACTGTGAGATGAAAAGAAGGTGATGCGGTGCTATGTGACATACTGTGCTTTCACTGAAGACGGTACACGGGGGCAGAAATTCAGACGGCCATTCTGTCCACAGACACGCTCATCCTACCTGCACCTCAATCAAAGCAGCATGGAAGTCAGTGCACATATATGCAGGATTGGATATGACATGCCACTATGATATCACCGGCTATGACTAATTTCTAGATGATGGCAATTAATCAGTAGGTCCTCTGAAGAAATCTGAATTCAGTCCACCAATCAGGGTGTTGCACTGGCCTTGGATGTCCTCCATTTGTAATGATCTTACTGGAAACTTGTAGTTATGTGTGAGAACCTATCAGTGTGAGTGTGTGAGTGTCCGTGCATCTGGAAATGTTGTTGCTCCCCAAGTAAAACACATCATCATTGTTGTCTTCACATAATCCTTCAGAGATCTACCAAAAATGTTTTCAGTTGTATAAAATGTGCTAACTTTCAGCAGACAAGAAGAGGAGAACTGTTGGAGCTGCTGTCAGAGATGAAATTTGAGTTGACCTTTCTTTCCTTTTCTTTGGCTGTGTCTCCCACAAGTGTAAAACTGGCAATCAGTTCCACCATGCCCATCACGTTACAGCATGGAGGAAATCACTCGTACAGACGCGTGCCCCTCAAGCAAGACGACTGCCGTTGTTGTCAGCGACTTAAACATGATGAAACATTAACATCAACAATAAGAAAATGCATTTTGCACAATTCCAAAATTAAGTCAGTAGTTATTATAATTGTTATCTGTCATGTAATTTAAGAATAAAAAAAAGAGTTAAAATCAGTCACACTGAAGGCAGAGGAGGAAGACTGATGAAGAAGCTAAACCTTCCACTGCAGACGTTCCCGCCTGGAAATCTTAAAGGCTGACTTTGCGGGAGCAGTCTACCTAGCTTCAGGCCACGACAGTCGGTTAAGTGATTGTACCGTAGTGAGCGACCAACGACAATAAATCCACTAATCCACTGCAGGTACGAGAGGTAAAGTCCTAAAAATATCCAATAAATCTACCAAATGTCCAGGAGAGTAACGACGAGGGATCGTACATCTGTTATGATGCATCACATTAAAACTAAGGATCTCTCACGTGTGTAGAAAGACATGCACAGAGAACTAACTAACAAAGAGATACGCACTGTGGGATCTGGGTCTGCAGAATTATGGAGAATTACGTTTGTGTGAGTGAGCAGCAATGGGGGATGTTTGCTGACTGACTTGGCAGCTTTCAGAGAAAAGAGTATGCTATTAAGAGGTTTTTCCTCGTCTGGAGCATGGGGAGAGACCGTCAGTCTGTCTTTCTGTCTGGTCTGTCAGCCTGACTGATGAGAAGGGTTATCAGCTGCATTTATGCTTGTCGGTAATGACAGCTACCTGACAGAAAGTGTTATTCAGGTGTTCAGAAGGGAGGGAATTCAGGATATGAGGCCCCCAAGAGCTTTTTTTTGGCCCAAAGTGGAGCTTTTTTTTTCTTTTTTAGTAGGAGCAGCCACATCATGACAAAATGATTCAATTTGTCACATATTTGGCTGCCTAATGTTTTTTAATCACATCAAAATGTAAGCGATGAATTAGATCGGCAGGAGATTGTGCGTGTGTACCTTGGACTGGTGCAGGAGCGCTCCCTGTACATGACCCCTCCTCCACAGGTTCTGGAGCAGTCGGACCACTGGGACCAGGCTGACCACTGTCCATGGACTGCTCGAGGACCATGATCCCCGTATTTAACACACTGGCCCCGCCAACACCACTGGAGAAAAAAAAAGGGAAATTAAAGAAGAGAAGAGAAGATGTTGCACACAAGGGTTTTCAAATCAATACTTGAGCTGCGGCCCAGGTTTCCTTGTTCGGACAAACATCCAGAGCTACACATGGACAACCAGGCTTTCTAGCAACAGTCAAAACACACACACGAGCTGATCCAAGCCAAACAGCTCACTCAGACACACCACCTCCTCTTCTCTCTGTCATACAGTCATACTCTGTGACATGCAGGGACATGCGTGCACCACTGATGAAACTGAGTGTTTATTGATATTACTTTAAATTGAGTGAACACTTAGTTCAGACTAGATAACGTTAAAACAATCTTTTTTCCGCCTTGCAAAGATTTATTTTGGATGACTAAATCGTCTGCGTCAGATAAAAGTTAATTCATGCTTAATGCAACTTGGGTCTATTACTTTCCATTATTTCTGTCAGAATAACATTTTAGTTAAGTAATTACTGAGAGCTGGGAACTAAGTGGCCACATAATGAAATCTAGTAAATGTCGTAACGGACCTGTACGCTTGGTTTGGGAAATTATTCTATGGTTTGTCCTCAGTTGATTGTAAAGACAGTCTGACGTGTATGAGGTGACACGATGATAACGGCTAATTGGATCAAATGTCCAATGTTTTATCTGCATCAACATATTGAGCATTCAAACAGGTAGGCTGTTAGGCTGTCTATTTAACATGAACTGTAAAAATATGCACGGTGTTAGCCATAATGAGGGGCTGGCGGCAGCCTCAGGAGCAAGAGGACCTTTCCTCACCATGTCGGGCCCACAGTTTGTTCCTTCTGCAGCCGGCATGAACTTGGTCTCACATCGGTGACCTGTGCGGTGGCACCAGAGCGACTTGCAGATGTCCTGTCAACCAAGACACACACAAAAACAGGCAGGACGAGATCTCTATCAGATGCTTTCTTTCGTTTTTGCCCCTGACTGCAGATTCTTTCATCTTCCCTGACCCAACAGCACCTGCTTCGTGCCAGGACCACCATCGCACTGCTCGATTAAGCACCTGATAAACGGCGATAAGCTTTGCCACAAAGCCTCAGTGTCAAATCCAATCGCCGCGCTTCTTTAATGAAATGGGCTTTAATTGTATGTGTCATCTGACCCAACAATGCAGAGACAGAGCGAGTGAGTGAGCACAGAGGGAGAGTCGGGGTCGGGAGACAGACGGCAGACTCTGGCAACCCGCCCAAAAGCAACTGGCAACAGGAAGACAGGAAAGAGGGGAAGAGCAGGAGAGTGTGCTCCTGTGTATGTTTGAATCTTTGTCTTTGTACTGATTTATTTCTCTGACACCGAGCAGGTGGCTGACAGGGACAGCGGCGGGCAGAAAATCATTCTATATGAGCCCATCAAGGACGAAAAAAAAAAAAAAACCCTGAAGGAAAAGCGTGAAAGGCCAATCCCAAATCCACACTTAATCAGAGTTAATTTACCACCCAGTGACAAGCACATAAGCCTAAGAAATGCAGATGTGGTGTTCTATTTTTCTATCAGGGAAACATAGACTGGACTTTGAAAAAGTCACGAATGGCTACTGCGATGTCATGTGTGCTAATCGGTGATTTACAATTTATTTACAATTTGGGAAAGTTGATTTCCCGGCAAATTACGGCTTGTGAGTGGAAAGCCCTTGGTGTCTTAAACAGCATTTACATGTGAATCAACGGTGATGAATGCGCCCAACATAAAGGCTTATACCTAGTCCACCAAGCTTGCGGGGGTGTCGCATGGAAGGGGGTGAAGGTTTTCATTTTACTGAAAGCATACATTTCCATGGAGGGTAAAATGCAGGGGGTCTGGGGTTGTTTTGCAAAGATCACGCTAATTAATAAAGTGCCAATTTAGCACTGCATCATTAGCCCTGTAAAGCAGACAATTCCGGGCTCTATATAATCTGGACGCTCATTACTGGAGGCACATCTAGTCTTGGCTTAGGCAGAGGGGCTCATGAATGAAGCTGATTTAGGATTGTTTGGGTCCATGAAAACCAGCACAATTCAACTGCTATAGATTCTGCACTCTGGTCTCACAGAGTTGGGTCTCTTGATCTGGTGTGGGAATGATCTTTCCTCTTTTGCTTATTCTTATCCCTTCAGTGTTGATGTTGGTTCATGTAACCAACTTTGCTGCCATCTTTGCCAGGACTCTTCAAATATTTATACCCCGTTTACGCCTCATCACTTCATGTGTCTAGGGTGGATCAGATTTCAGAAAACACAGTATAAATGCATCATCATTTGAGACAGATTGATATCCAGCTGCTGAACCACCTCAGGAGGTGATCTGAGACACATTCTCACCAAATGTTGAAAGAATTACATGGGAGTTTTACTCCTCTCGAGTGAAAATGGGTAACTGGTCTGTAGAAACAGTCTCTAGAGGGTCTTTCCTTGTGATAACAGCAACTAAAGTTACACTTAAGTTAACCGTTGTTCTCCCGACCGCATAAAAGTATAAGGGAAAAAAGTAGCATTTTGAACACATATGAGAGTAGAAAATGCTTTGCAGTGCATAAAGATAATTCATGAATATAATTACTAGTGCATGGATCATTGAAAGCTACCTAAGAAAACTGTGAAGGTTGCACAATTTCATATCATTCTTTATCATGCTTTATCTGGAGTATCTGGCGGTAACCAAGTGCCTCTTTAGCAGGGTTGAACCCGATTTGCTCGTAGCAATGGAAAAGCGAGCAAGATTTGTGATTTGTGATCTGGGAGACGCACACACACACACACACACGCACGCACGCACACACTCATACGTACATACCCACAAGGAAAGGAAAGTGAATCAAACCTCATCTGGATTTTCTTTGGATACAAGACATGACAGACCACAAGATAGAAGAGACTT
>CAAKHG010038193.1:0-22159 GCA_901007715.1 Dactylopterus volitans | reverse complement strand
TCACAGTGATATTAAAATGTCTGCGTAATGCAGGCATACGTCATTGAACGATTGTAAAGGAATTGTATAGAAAAAGGATGCAACGATAACATTTTTCTACTCTTAATGACCGGCTACGTTATGGTGGATAACGAAGTTCAGGTTGTGAGCAGAGGCTGGATCAGGCCCTCCTCCAAGTTTCATGAAAACCTTCTCTGGTAGTTTCAAGTCAATGTCGCTAGAAGACGGACAAACAAAAAAAAAAGACCTCCGGGAGTCTCCGCCCGGCATGTTTGGCCCCTTTTAGTGCTCAAGCGTGCTGAGAAAAAGAGAACCGCTTCCGTTTCAGCTGCAGCTCAGGGAGGCTCACGAGATGATCGCGGACAAGGTCAGCGAGCTGCAGGAGGCCGAAAACATGATGCTGCTCCTCAAGCACGAGTACGAGGAGCTCGCAAAGGAAAACCAGGTAGGCTTGCTTTCCTCACCGAAAAACGTGCCATCCCCGTCCCCCAAAACCTCCTTAAGCGCTCGTTTTGTTCCACCGCCCGGTCAGACCCTCAAGAGTGACATGGAGGGGCTGCGCAGAGCTTACACCGACTCGCGCGCGCCGCCTGACGCCGCTGCGACGGCCGACAACAGGCCGGACGCCCACGAATGGCAGCAGGTGGAGGAGGAGCAGGAGGAGGAGGCGGCGGCGGCGCCCGAGGAGCTCGAGGACTTATACAACATCACCAGTGAGTAGCAGCCTCCGACGTAAGCAGGCGCCCACACGGATGACGCGAGAGAGAACCAGTTTGAATCTCAAAATAAGAGCCCACAAACAAAAAAACAAAAGATGGTTTTCATCGTCTGACGTTAACTGACTTTTCTTCACCTGCAGGAGACACTGCACAACTGGAGGAGGTACAGGAGGAGGGTGGGGAGGAGGAGGTACGTCACACACAATCGTCAGCGGTCGATCTCCCGACATTTTCGGATAACACGAATGGCAAAACATTTGAAACTAGTTTTTCTACGTTTTTTTTAAATAGCGTATTCAGATAATAAATGCTACTCCAGCCGCAATCTGCCAATTGGGAAGCGCAATTAAGCATTTTTAAATACCGCGGCACAGTCCAATATTACAGGGACGACGTGTCCTCAACCACAAACACGGAGGTTCGTGACCGTGAAACGATACTGTTGCTGCAAACGTCTCAATCTACATAAAATCACCTCAGCCTCCTGTGTAAAGATGCCCCCCAAAAACTAATAACGGAATCATGTTCTCGCCTGCTTATGGTCTACACCTCCATAGTAAGTAGTATCTGCTCATTTAGATTCACAGGCGCACTAACATTGTACGCTGCAACAGCACAATGAGCAGTAAAATAATACAATTTAAGTTTAAAACATCCGATTGTTGCTCAGTAGTTCCTACATACTCTGGAATGGAAGAATATTCCATATTATAGACCCTTGTTTTGATTCCTGGATTATCAGGTCGCTTGACTCCTTGTACCTCTGTGTTTCTGTTAAGGTTTTTAAACCTATCAATGCTTTATTGCGCTGTACGACAGCGACACAACCGGCATTAATCAAAGTGCTGTCGCTAGAAACGGATCAGACTTGATGAAGAATTTGTACAAAAAGCTTTAAAGGACATAAAGAGTGTGTAGGATTAGAAAGTCGGGGAGACGTGTTGGTGTGTGTGTTCAGTTACTTTATGTGTAAACAAAAGAGATTGAGTGGCTTTTTTTTTTTAACCGGTCTTGCACCGAAGTTTGAAATTCCGTCATCTTGTACGGACAAAACAACGGCGCCATGAATCAGGAACATGAAAGTCTGCCGCATCACGGAGCTCCTCACGTTCCGTCTTCACCGCGCGGTGCCCACATCCCACCCCCACTGTTCGCCGCTTATTTCTGCGGGGCGGCTCAGAAGCCCAATCCGGGGCCCCCTCTTCCGTTACCGCGCTCCTAACGTGCTGCCGTCTCCCGTCTCCCTGCCGCAGCAGGCGCTGGTGTGCCGCCACTGCCACGAGGTCTTCCCCGGCATCACCCGCGGCGAGCTGGAGCAGCACGAGCAGAGTCACCGCGTGTGCCCCTTCTGCCACATGATCTGCGACGCCATGGAGCAGTCCGTCTTCGAGGATCACGTCTACAGCCACGAGCTGTGAGGGCCCCACCTCCCCTTTGCCCCTCCCGAGCTCCGCCAAGCGTCTTAAAAAGTAACCTATCCGGTCCGATCCGGCACAACTTGGTTAAAAACCACCCGCCCGTGTGCGGCGTAACTTTGCACCCGCGCTCGCTCTCTCACTTTCGTAAAACCGCGCTAATTTAAATGTTTTGCTTAAACATTTAACGTCTTTTTTTTTGTTGATTTCAGAATGTGAATGACGGGATGATGGTAATGATGAAGTCCGGCAAAGACATTTAATGCACATTTAAATGCTCCTGCCGACATAATAAAGTTCGAATGGTCTTCTTTCAGGAGTTGCGTCTTTCGTATCGCCTTTAAGCCCCGTAAAAAAAAAAACAACCTGACACCGAGCGCCGCACGCAGCGCGAAGCTTTCAAAAAGGTTAAGTGCGCGGACGTTCCGGTGGGAATCTTCCCTCATTTGACTCCAGCGAGTGACCTCAGGGGGGGGGTGGGGGAGTCCAGTCTGCTCGCCAGCTCCGGCGAGCCCGCCAACTCCCGCCGCGTGTTGTTTACCAACATGTCCGCCCTTCGGCCATTAGGGCGTCATCTGATTGGCCTCCTCCGGCGTGACATCGCGGGAGGTCAGCTCGGAGAACAGCGCGGGCAGCCAGTACTGCGGCTCGGCGGCCGCCTGAGAGTCCAGCCAGGCCAGGCCCTCCTTCAGCAGGTGATCCTGGAAACATGAGAGTCCAGGTCAGGGGTGGTGCACTTTGCGGGCGGAGAGGCCGGGGGTTTTCTGATTAGTCATGGTGTCCCACACGGAGGACTCTTAAGAGCAAAATGGCCGCTTGGAATTCAGCCATTTTGTTATTCAAACTTTATGGGTAAAAAACGAAGACAACAAAGAAAACAAATTTAAAAACAAACTTACCAGGACATGACAGGCTCTCTCCTTCTCCCATTTTAGACTGTCCTTGATCTCGCTCACGGTGACGTAGCCCTTCGCCTTGAAAAACAAACAAACAAAACCGATATCACCGCCGCGGATCTATGTTTGGAGGAGATTTGCTTCACAGCTGCAAAGTTCAACCAACAGTTGGCATCCGCTGAATGACGAGCGAGGGAAAAGTCTCCTTTGCTTCCGACTACGGAAGCAAAGCGGAAAGTGTAAGTTAAGTCAAAATAAACGGCTCCAAAGCGCTTCAACGAACAAGATACTCATATATCGTAGAAACAAGATAGACTTTGTCATATCCATCTTAGAAATGTTCTTCAGTCTGCATGACTCCTGCAAACCTGCATGTCCAAAGAGTTGTTGTTTTTTTTTAAAGTGGGTCGTATGAGGTACTGATGGGCTGTCAAGAGTGTCGTCTGCAGTAGGGAAAATGTAATTTAGCTAGTTTAAAATCATATCCATTGAACTTTTCACTATGTTTTGAATATTTTCACTGCTTTATCTTGCTGTGATAGAGCGCTCGGTAAACTGTTGCTCTTTTGACGACCAAACAGCCACTGGTGTCGTTTTTCCAAGCATAAATAACATTTTCATCGTTCCTGGTTCTGTGATGTGAGAACGTGCTTCTCGTCCTGGTCCTGCATTAAAGTAAATTGGAATTGTTGGTGTTTCGGGCCGCTTGTTGTCGACAAAATAAGACATCAGGAGGACTCTGAGATACAATGATGGGCGTTTGTCACCGTTTTCTGATGTTTTAGAAATGTTTAACTGAGAAAATAGCTGGCAAATTAAGCTTATAATCAGAATGATTTTCAGTTTACATTCTTCGGGTCAAATCAGCCTCCCGGGTTGATGAGTGCTTGCTTAATCGTTCCTACAGATATCCCTGACAAAACCTCCCACTACATGTCAATATTTAATGACAAGATATGTAACTTCGGCTGCCAATTTTATCGTTTAATACATTTGTTACAGCAAACAGCTCACAGGCAAAATATCAATAACAAGGCGACTAATATACTCGTTGTTTTATAGGCTTTTGCTGGAAATCACAGCAATCAGCACAGAAAAGCTCACAAATTCTGGTGACTGTGATTTTCTGAGGTTTGTTTACATCTTTTGCTGGAGAGAGGAAAAGAGATCCGACACAAGGGGGAATCTCCTCAACTCTCTATATTAAAAACAAAAAACAAAAACCACTAACTGTTTTACTAGACTCATAAATCTCTGTTCACTGTGCTGTTTACTTAAGGTCAATGTGACAGCATCCGGTCGCTCCTGCCATGCTGGGAGTGTTTTCGGACATGTACTAAGTCCAACGTTATCAGACTGTCAACATCACATTTGAAAAGGGACTTATTTATATGAGCCTGCAGACGTGACTACAGAGGGAATGTTTGAAAGGGGCTTTTCCTGTTGAGCCCAGCATGACTCAAAAGTTGAGAAAAACCTTTGAGGAAAAAAACCCATCCTCTTCAGGAAGGGCCGGTTGCCAAAAAAAATGCTTGAGATATAGTTTTTTAATCATATTCGACTTATAAACCTGTCAGGCTAATATAGGCACTTAAAGGCAAATATTTCAAGATTTGTTTATGCCTTCCACCAGGAAGCGCCATCTTTTCTGTGCCATTTTTGTCTTGTCACTTGTTTCAAGAAGCTCTCCTGTTTTGTGGTCGTTCACACGGCTTCAAATGTGCATCAGAATACTGAAAACCTCACGAATAACGCAACCAGGGTGGGGGATAAAGCCATACCACCGCAATCGGGTATATTTTAATTTTGTGGTGAAAACAAGCAGATAAGGTTGCGACGCCGGCGCCTCACCTCGGCCAGCTGGAGGACGACGGTGTGGTCCATGTTGAGCTCGGCCGGGACCGACTGCACCAAGTAAGAGCCGCCGACAGGGATCATCCCAAAACCATTTCCCATAACTTTCAGCTTCTTTATGGCCCTCACCAAGTCGTCCCTGCAAGGAACGCACAGTAAAAATCACTTGGAGATGATCGTAAAACTCATACCTGACACACACTCACACACACAGGCGGTAAAGCATCAAAACATGATGTGAATATACCGGTTTCATAAGAAATACTCCAAAAAGCATGCTGAGTAACTTAGTGACTTATCTCCAATTCATGAAACACTCACTGGCTGACATCCTGAGCGTATTTACCCCGTCCTTTCAGCACCCTCTGATGGAGTTCATCCAAAGTGATGAGCCCTGAAAGAAAATACTCATGTCAGCATTTCAAAGCCAGTCACGCTGCTAATTATAGCCTCTTAATCGTACCGGCGCTCATGACATAAATGACTACATATATATTACCGTGCTGACTCCCTTTCCAAAAATACAAGGGAAAAACACACAGCTCCCGCGGTCGTGTTACCAACCTCCGTTTCTGTGTTTGAGGGCGAGGCACACCTCAATGATCTGCACGCCCAGCTCATAATAGAAGTCGCCGACTCCCAGCATCTCCGACCAAAAACCTTTGCCAGCTGCAGAGGAAGAGACAAAAAAAAAAAAAGGGTTGCGTTCACGCTGCAAACCGCGATCCGTCTTGTTGTGCTCAGTGGTGAGTGCTTGCTCGCTCTCACAGGCCAGCGGGTCCACTCCGATGGTGGCGCACATCTCCTGAAACTGGACCCTGAACTGCGGGTTCTTGCGGATTTCCTGCTTGTGTTTGCTGGCAAACTCCTCCAGGTTGGACTTGAAGGTCTCCAGCTGCTTGGACATCTGTCGGGGGGGGGGGAAACCGAGACGCTTCAGCCGGAGCTTAAGCTCTTGGAGGTTTTCTACACCGTGTTAAGGAACTCGGCCAATTTCATGCATCAAAGTCTGTTTGTAGGTGCTGACAGAGCTGAAATGTGTACTTCGATGCTATATTTAACCATTATTGTTGTGTGTATGTACTTGGTTACTTAGGAGGGGGTTTACTTCTCACTTTTATCCCGTTACACAATCACCTCATATACCCAGATGATAAGGTAATCTGCTCATATAGTGCAGGTTTACAGCAGTGTGACAGGGAATTTGTCGTCAAATATAAGTAGAGGAGACAGACAATGAGTATCTCCTGATTTCTCCCCACCTGGCTCCGCTCTGAAAGTGTGCGATGAGATCGAATATCTGGTTCATCGGTTGATGAGGACAACAGCGCGGTCTGTGTGCCGGAGGACGTGCGGTATGCGCAAGCTGATACGCCGGCTCTGAATCTTAGCAGCTTCATTTAGCAGTGCACCCTGATGAGCACTGCCCACTTGTGGCGTTTCTTATGGCAAAAGCAACACGCAGATCCGTAATGTATCACATAATGATGGTATGAGAGGGTTTGAGATTCTTGAAAAGCCGTGATGTGATGATGGTGAAGCGCTAGCCAAATGTTATTTGTGCTAGTGTGCCTACCTGCTCTGCCGCAATTACAAATCTTTGAATGTTGGATTTTTATTGATTTTAATGAACATGAGTGGCATGACCAAAATATTAGGGACAACCTCTCAGTGCAGCATTACAAAATTACGATTCCAGCAACAATCATTCAAATATGTCGACACCTCTCTCAAATACATTAAAAAAACAAACAAACAATAAAAACATAAAACTCCTCCTGTGGGCAGAACTGATTGCAGGGCTGTTGTATTAATATTCTATGGTGAACATGCGGTGGTCATAATGTTATGGCTGATCCGTGCAGGTCTCCACTAGCGACTATCCGGACTGATATGCATCTGTAAGTCTAAAGTGTATTTTCTTTTTGTAATTAGTAACGCCTGTGCTTTTCACTGGCTGCGTGCGAAATTCAATACTTCCACTCTAATGAGTATGCGAAACATGAGTATGTACACAATAGTACGCACTATCCATACCCATTCCGGAAAAATGTATTAGTATGGATTGATGGACGCTGGCTAAGCAGAAACTCCCCACAATGCAATGCGGCTATGTTTGCTAGCTAAAGTAGACGGTCAAGAGTGGAGCGGGAGCGCAGCTGCATTGGTGGGAGTGGTCACCATGGTAACAACCATGGCAACAGCGTTCCCTCCCAACGGCAGGAAGTGCCGTGTGGGCACTACTGATGTTTACTCAAAAGTGTGCCGAACTTAAGTGTACTTTTTGAGTATATACTGTTTAGTACGGCATTTTGGACGCATGTAGTGTCTTGAAAGTGTCCCTGGCAACGCCATAGAGGTCGTAATAATAATTAAAAATGGAGGAACTGCCTACTGCTCACGTTCTACAGGCTGCAGCAGTGGATGAATGTGTTGATATTTATGCCTGAGACCAAGCAACGAGAAGAAAGCGCGTTTATGTACAGGCTAAACCGCGCGTTAAGAGTTTGTTTAACCTGCTCGGCTTCCGGTGTCTGAGGAGCTGACAACCGAGTGCAACTAGGCGAGGAACCGGATTTTAACTCCTGTAGTTTGATCGCATAAATAGTCCAAATCAGCGCTAAACGGAGAAAAACAGCAAAAAAAAACGTACCCACCTGAACTATTTGGTCCTCCGCGAGAACGGTCCCCCTCTCCTTGTATTTAGCCTGAGCAGGTGCGGGGGGAGAGAAAGAAGACCGTCACAGGTGGCAACAAGGAAACGTTTCACCGTGCCGATTCGAGCTAAAAGCCGTGTTACCTCCGCCAGCTTCTTTTTGGCGATAGCCCCCGCACCGACGCCTCTCCGGTGCATTCTGGAGGGGCGTCCGGTTTAAAATTCAGAAGAAAAAAAAAAGCGACGTTTATTGACACTTGTATGCTAACAACTTAGCTAGCCGAAGCAGTTCTGCGTAGTTCGGCGGCGTCTCCCCGGGTTTCAGCCGCGACGCGCACTCTTTGCGTGATATTTCAGCTTCCCGGCTGCGGTTCGAACGTGTGAGGAATCGACTAAACGGCTAAAATACAAAGGTTTTCCGTGAGTGTCGACTCGTCGACGCTACTCTGCGGCAAGCGTCGCCATTTTGACCGGGGGAAGTGAAGCGGCGGCGGGGGGGAGGCCGGCCTCGCGTGTAGCGCCGCCCCCTGCCGGTGTGGCGGGGTACAGCAGTCCGAGACTCACGGTTACACTCGGCTACAGAGATTAAAAAAAAAAACCCAAAAAAAACCACTTGTAATCATATTTAAATAGTGGATACTAGTGAAAGGAAGTTAAATAATATACATTTTATAAGCAGCAAGTACAAGCTTCCAAAACATAAGACTTAGATATACAGTTTAAAGTGTCTTTACCAACAATTATCGAATTTGACCAAATGCATCATCATTGCTATTATTATATATTCTATTTTGGTATGTATAATTTCTGCGTAAACAGGTTACAGCTATAGGCCATGTTTTCAGATAAAAGTACAACTAAGTCCACACATGAGAAGCTTAGATCCCCCCCCAGACAATTATTTATTGACATATTTAATTATTTAAACCCCTTTTTTCACAAAATCCAGTGTGACGTAGAGTAAGCATGGCATGAGAGCAAATCAGATCCTTAATTTCAGAAGTAGCATTAACATCTGCAGTCCTGCATTCGCAGTTTTATCAAGGAAAACATAACAGAATCATTACTTAACATAGTGTCTCAACATGCAGAATGGCCCTATTTTCACTATATTAATTTTATTATTGGGCAGTAAAATTGTGTCATGTTACATAAACTGAGTGCACGGTTTGGAGGGAAAGCAGCAATGTAGTGGAGTAAAAGTAAGCCGTGTTTCTCTGAAAAGTGCAATGGAGTAAAAAAAAAAAAGTGTGGCACCAAAATGGACGAGTCAAGTACCTCAAAAAGTACTCAAATGCGTTCAGATACATCACAGTGTCGGCCGAGCTGCGCAATAACTACAGCGTTTGCTTTTTCTCATGTCTTTTTATTTGCCGCGTATAATGATTGGTGTTATAAAGGTAAGAAGCTTTGCAGGGCGCAATCAGGAGACGATGGCTTCCTCCGCATGCAGGCACAGGAAAAAAGAAAAATCAGATGATGATGAGTCCCCGCAGCATCGCCTGTTGTTGGAGCCTTTTTAGAAGAGAGGAATGTGGTATCAGGGACAACAAGGCAGCGTTTAATAATTTAAAAAAAACAAAAAGAAATGAGGGAAAGCGCACCTAGATCTTGCTCTGATCCTCCCGCAGGCAGGGTTTCTGCAGGCGGCTGTGCTGAGGCTCTGCTGGACTTTTCTGGGTGGCGGCAGGCCTGCGCGAGAGGGCAGTAATTACCGGCTCCGTTCTCACGGGGAGACGGCTGTCACAGAAGAGCCCGACTTTGGGTGCACACGTGCACGATTACCGAGTGGAACAAGGCAACAACATGTGTTTGCAGTCGTTTTTGAGTCACACTGGAGAACTGGCTCAACCGTGCAAACGCCACATAGGCAGGAGAGGCTCTTCTTTTTTTTTCCAATAAAGGAAGATGGAATAAATCTCAAATTGTGACATTACAGACATGAATGCAATAGTTGAAGCTTGTTTGATAGAAAACTGTTTGACGCTCATGATAAATAATAATATTGAAAAAACCCCAAAAATGAATATTGGGCCTGCTGCAGCTTTACCCGCTTTTTTTCTCCCTTTGGTTGAGCAGGAAATCAACAAAGTTCTTCTGCACCAGTGAATCCATGATTTTGCTGATCTCACTGGCGATGGCTGACTCGGCGTATCTTCTCCCCAGGTGCTGCTCCTCCTCTGTGCTGAGGCTTGATAAGAGACAGGGATCATACCTTCAGTAATTTAGGCTTTTGATAATTTGATTGTGAAGTTTAGTTTTTCTCTTAAGGTGTTTTATTCACAGTTCAAACCATGTTTTATTTTCATTTGGATTATCATTTACCTAATTTTTATGTATATATATATGTTATATACACCAATTAAGCATAAGATTATGACCACTGCATGTTCACCATAGAGTATAATACAACAGCCCTGCAATCAATTCTCCCTTCAGGAGGAGTTTTATGTTGAATTTTGATTGAATGTGTGTGAGAGAGATGTTGACATGTTTGAATGATTGTAATTGGAACTGTACACTGAGAGGCTAATATTTTGGTCATCGAAGTTGAACAGCATCACAAATTACGGTCCCAATAACAATACCAATCATTCAAATGTGACAACACCTCTCTCAAACAGATTGAAGAAAAATTCAACATAAAACTCCTGCTGGAGGGAGAATTGGCCATAATGTTATGCTTGATTGGTGTATGCATGGATATGGAATTAACCTGGTGTTTGTCTAAATCTGATCAAAATAAAACACACCAGCCGTGAGTGAAACTCTGTTTAGGTGGGTATTTTTTCACCTTGACTGAAACCAAAACTTATTATTTGTAAGATTTAACAGCCTTAAAGAATATGGTGATGTTTCAAAGTTAGTTCTTTTTTTCTGTTTTAAATAGAGCAAATCTGGAGCACCCAAGCTTCATAAGACCAACCCCATCTCCTCTGGCTGAGACCTTGCTCCTGCAACTGGTGCTCCAAGCAGACAGAGGACCAGGAACTCACACAGCACTGCCTTCATGATGACCTGCGGAAAATAACCACAGAGAAAATTTTAATTAAAACTGCAGCTGATCAGAAGAGCAGATTTTAAAGCAAACCTGTGAACTACATGTGATTAAGTTAAGTCACTTACCTTTAAATGGAGATGTCTCGAAACGGGCAATGAAAAACGCTCCCACTGTACGATACGGTGGTGGCCTCCCCCCGAGAAAATGTGCTTTTTATACTTCTATCATGTGTCATAGCGGGAGAGTGAGACTGAAAAACATTTTAGTTCCACCACATTAAAGCGTAATTGAAACACACATTAACGGGTGATTGCTGATAAGAGGCTCCGCATTAAACGTGGAGGGTGAATAGATTTGCTTTGCCAGAGAGTCGAGTTAACAACTCGCTGGAAACATTCATGGGCCATTACATTAATGGAAAAGGGGCGCTTTGGCGGGATGAGGCAATGGTTTGTGGGTGATAAATGAAGATGGAGAAAGTGCGGGGCCCAACGCTCATTGTTGGAGGTGAGAGATTTCCTGCAGAAAATTAGATTTCTATAACAGTAAAGGAGGGCGATGGGGATGCAACAAAGGCTGGGATGGAACCAGGAGTCCTTGGATCATTTTTTTCCAGCGGCAATGTTACAATGTAAAATCACTTCCTGTATTCAAAGTAACACTTAAGTAAGAGCAAAGAGTCCAAAAGTACTCAAGCACAAGTACTCGTCATGCAAAACATTGTCGCACGATTAAAGGCTGTACATTTACTGCATTACTGGTAGGCGGTTATTATTGACGCGGTAGCTGCTTGAGGTTAAAAGCTAATTGCAGCTCGCCTGCTCTGCAGACTGATTGTGGACGCGGCCTTGATTCATATTTCACAAGAGGACGCGACTTTCAAACCGCTTTTGCTTAGCTCATGAGCCGCCGCTCAAACCTCGGGGAGTCAGACACGGTGGTGATCCCAAATATGTTCTGTTTCCGCGCATATTCAACGTGTGTCACATACATGCTACACATGAACTCGCATGACGTGTATATGTACGTATGGTATGCTCAGATCAAGCATGACATTATGCCCACTGCATGTTTACCAAAGAGTATAATTCAACTTTGAATTTGTCTTGAATGTGTCCAAGAGAGGTGTTGACACATTTGATGACTGCTGCTGTTGAACTGAGCTGGGTTACACTTACACTTTAGACTTTACTTGTCATTTTAGAAGCTATACAACAAAACGATAGCAGCAAGGAGTGGTGTTATGAAGAAAATAGAACACAAATAGATAGAATAAAATGGAATTGAATGAATATGGATTATATAAAGCTATGCATTGAAGTAAACACAGGTCATTTTCAACATGTGCATTATGTGTGCAAACGCATGACATTAAGTGCAGACATGTAAAATATAAAATAAAGTGCAGTTTTGCAACGGGTGGGGGGGGGGGTGTTAAAGGGTTGTTAACATGTGCGAGGAATAGATTTGGAGGGCAAAGTGCTGGTGGTGGGGGGGTGTGAGTTCAGTGTGTTCACAGTGTCCCTAATATTTTGGTCACCCTGATGCATATGAGGTGTACAGATATGTATGTTTTTACTCTGGGACATGAGGAACCTGCATTAAAGGCTGAATCTTTTATCTTTGTTAATTTGGTGTGTTTCTAACGCTGCTGCGCCACCTCACTCACTTTCTCGCGTGTTTTCTACACGGAACGTGATGGTAACTGGTGACCACGGCTGTGAAATGGGCCCAAGGTGAGCGGAAGGTGGGTATTTGAGCATCGGTGTGAACGGTAGTCCGGTAAAATCTATAATTCCCCAAAATCCTCACAATAGTTTCCCGATGGTGACGCGGTAATCAGATTACTTCGTCACGCCGCGGCTGCGCGGTCAGGGCTCTCGTGGCGCGCGGCGCGCGGCTCTCATGGAAACGTCAAAAAACACAGGAACGGGCCAGGCCAGCAAATTACGCATGCGCAGTGCTGGGCGCTTTAAAACAAGTCTTGAGGAGGGAACATGAAGGCACTTGCAGGTGGACCCGAGTAGCGAAGCCGAGGTGAGCCCCGACCGCGCGGGACGCCTGTCAGCGCCGGCGGGCCCCGCCGCGGCGGTCGCCGTCGTCTTTTTTTCCCAACCGAACGCGGACGTCGCGGCGCGGCCGTCGTCGTCGCTCGGCGGCGCCGCGCGTTCCGCCGGCCGACTCCCGCTGGCTAGCGTTAGCGCGCTAAGCTAGCTGTTATTGTTTTTCGCGATTGCGCGAGAACCAAAATGGAGGAGGGCGGCCGCCGCCAGTGTCCTGCCCGGCCACTCCCGGGCCCCCGCCTGGAGCCCGGGCGCCCGAGTCGCCGCGTCCTCGCCCGCGGTCGACCCCCCAGTCCGCTTCCGCGTGACTAGTTTGCGCCCGAATTAGCGTCCGGCGCGTTTGTTCTGCGGCGCTAATGTAGCTTAGCTTCAAGCCCCGGCGAGCGGTTTCGAGAGAAAAACGGGGGTGGTGTGAGGAGGGAGGGGGGTGCCCGGGGATCGGACGCACTCTTCGTGTTGCAGTCTTCCGCCCGGTTCTCCGGGCGGGCACTCGGCGCCCGTATTCGGCCCCTCGGTCTCGGCCGCGCCGCGCTAACCGCAGCACATGCGTCTGTTTGTCTCCTGTCGCGCAGGGCAGCCGCTGCGCAGTTCACATGGCGAGTAGCTGCGGTTGAGTCGCGCTGCCGAGGCGTCGCAGGATGAGGAGTCCTCGCCATGAGCATGAGAGCGACCCTGCTTCCACGTACGGGATTCAAGCTCAACGCTGCTGCCGCCGCCGCCGCCGCTGCCGCTGCTGCTGCCGCCGCCGCCGCTGACGCCGCCGCCGCCTTCGGGAGAGCGCCTCTCCGGGCCGCCACCGTGAGCCCCGTGAGCCTCAGGAGGGAGTCCCGCGACTCGGCTGCAGATGTGCAAGACTTGCAGCGGGGCGAGATCCCGAGCAGATCCAAGGACCCAGAGCAGGTTTACATGAGCAGCAAGGTTGCCCTCCCTGCCACGGTTGCAGAAGTAGTTCAAGGAGACGCTAAAACCGTGGGGATATTGTCCCCTGTCAGACCAATGGGGGGTGAGGGAACCCCGGTGAAAGGTAAACCCCTCTCCGTTGACAGCATGGATAACCCTCAGATGGCGCTGAACAATAACCTCAAGGATGCCGGCGCCGACGACAGCGCCAAGGGGGTCGTCCCCGGAGTCCTGGGCACCGCGTCCATCGAACTCTCGTCCGAGGGCAAGTGGAGGAACATCAGGAAGACCCCCGCTAACCCCCACACGCAGGCCAACTGCCTGCGACAGATTCTCCTCCTCCAGCTGGACCTCATTGAACAGCAGCAGCAACAGCTGCAGTCCAAGGACAAGGAGATAGACGAGCTCAAAGCAGACAAGGACACAGTATGTACAAAATATATATATATAAAAAGTGCATTAAAGCATTCATGCGCTTCTCTCAAATTCGGCATTTAGTTTTATTTCTAATTTTTATTTTTTGCAGTTGCTTGCGCGCATCGAGCGCATGGAGCGCCGCCTGCAGCTGACGAGGAAGGACCCGCCGCGCGACAAGCGCCTTTTCCAGCCCCTGGAACCCTGGACCCCCGACAAAGAGGACATGTGGGATCTGGATGTGGAGGAGAGTCCGCAGCCCAACCCAAACACGCTGCTCCCCTTAAACCGGGGCGGCAAAGGTCAAAAGAGGTAAAACAAAAAAACTGTGATGGCTCAAGAATAGAAGTTAAAGCCCACCTTAGTTTGTTTCTTAGCTAGAATTCATGACTCTAGTGTCCTTTCATGTGGTTTTAAAGTTTTCCCTTGTGCATTGGCAGGAAGTCCTGCTTCGGAGACGCAAAAGTCCAGAAATCGCGGGGCAAAGTCGCCAAGCTGAGCCCCCAGAAGGCCGAGATCCAGCCCGGCTCTCCCAACCAAAGAGAGCTGCGCAGCAAGGAGACGCCCGAGAAGATGGTGCCCCTGCGGTCAGGGGCCGAAAGGGACAGTTTGCTCCCGTGCAAAGAGGAGCCCGAGCTGAGCTGTCAGATGGAAGATCTGCCCTTCATGTCCACCACGGAGATGTATCTCTGTTGCTGGAACCAACCTCCTCTGTCCCCTCTGCGTGAGACTTCTCCTAAAAAGGAGGAAGAGGTGGCCAGTGAGTGGACTCCTCATGTAGTACATGATATGCTGATTGTTTGTAAGCCTAACCTATATCCCACCTTCAATCACTTTATGCTTCAAATGCGCGGGACACACGATTCATGATTAACTGTCGCCGCTCTGCCTCCCCCAGTTCCGTCTTGGAGGGAAAATCACATCGAGCCCCTGGACGAGGACCTGACCTTCAGCCCCCCCGAGGTGAGGCGCCAAGTTCGAGCCGTTTTTGATTTTTCTGGAGCGTGAAAAGTTGCGTCAGCCACCACCCTGAAGTGTTTGACTCACAAACTGCGTGTGTGTGTGTGCAAATGTGTGTTTCCATCAAGCCGTTGGACGACAATGTGTTTCTCAAGCGCCACGCAAAGCTGGAGTTGGACGAGAAGAGGAGGAAAAGGTGGGCTTTTCAGACCGGAGTCATTTAGATTTAAAAAGTTCCTCTATCATCTCGATGCTTTCTCGTGGCTTTTATTTTATTTTATTTTTTTCTTCCTCCGCCTGCCTCTCCAAAGATGGGACATCCAGCGAATCAGGGAGCAGCGCATGTTCCAGCGTCTGCAGCAGCGCATGAACAGGAAGAAGATCATCCAGGAGACCGAGCCGGAGCTCTCGTCCTTCTATCCAGACACTGAAGACGGTAGGTTGGCGAGACCTGACATCCAGCAGCAGAAAAGCGCCGCCCACAAGAAAACTTAATAACGTTTATTACATTAGATTCTTTAAAAATGGATTTTAACGTTTTTTTTTCCCCTTCCTGCCAGTTGAAACCATAGTGATCACTCCTTTCTTGCCCGTGGTTGCATTTGGCCGGCCGCTGCCCAAACTCTCACAACAGTAAGTTGGAACTGTGTGTTTGTGCGCATTTTTTTTATTATTATTTTTATTTTATTTTGTTAGCTTCCAAAAATATGTCAGTGCTCATGTATTATTAGACTTGGTGACAGTGAATCCCATAGTTAACATCAAGAATAAGAGCAAAATGCATATTAACGTTGAGAGCTGGATGGAATTGTTTCATCAACGCTGTTTAATGCTAAAAAGTGTCTTTAAAGAGACGTGTAGAGCGTTTTGCAGTCAGGCCGTCGGACCGAATGCGCCCCTGATGAAGAAGCGACATTATTGGTGCATTTTTTAATTTAGGAAAAGTTAAAAGTTTTAGGAAACGATAACCCCACCCGCAGCCAGCAAAACGTGTTGGAAGCAGAATTGGCCGACTTTTGAGACTGTCCATTCATTTTAATGGCATAACCATCTGGGTAAAATAATATTTTTTTTTAAGAAGTTTAAAGGAGAGGGGAAAGGTGAAAAACACTTGATTGCATGCCAACCCATCATTTATTTCCAAAACTGCATTAGATATTTCTGTTAAAAATCGGTGTCCAGTGGTATGGAAGATAACCCAAAGGCTGAAAAGCCACCATAATTCCTGTGATAGTCGAGCGGCGACGTCAGCACATCAGTTTTAAAATGTCCCGTTTCTCCCCGCAGGAACTTTGAGCTGCCGTGGCTGGACGACCGGAGCCGGTGTCGCATCGAGGTGCCCAAGAAACACACCCCTCACCGGACCTGCCGGAAGTGAGAAGCAGCGAAGAGCTGTCGCCCCCGCCCGCACGCCCCCCTCGCCACCCACAGATTGGCGAGGGCTGCATTTGTCTTGGCGGGCGGCGGCGGCGGCGACGAGTCACCAGTTGCTATGTGTCACTGTTGTTGCTTTCAAGTCTGTGGAAGAGAACATGACTCTCCAGTCTCAGCATGTTACCACAGACCAGCAGAACCCCACCACCCCCACCTCCAGAACCCTGCCCCCACCCCCAACCTCCACTCCTAGCAGACCAATTGGAGGAGGATCGGGTGATTGGCTGCGCCATTGGCTGTGCTCGGTATTTCCGGCCTCATTTACACCTCCGAAAGGGAGATTAAACCCTCGATGCGGCGAGATTATAGTCCCCCCCAGTCATCAGCTCTGCAAGATTCCACGTCAGTTTGTGCTCTTAAGAACACGCATCAATACTCAGCTGCATGAACTCTTAACATGCTATTAATACATTTTCTAGCAGCTTTGCTATCCCAAAAAAAAAGGGTCTCTGGTAGACGGATATGAGGCTGCGGTCACTTTTAATGCATCGTCACGCAACCGGATAAATGGGGGACTCTAATCTCACGCACGTTCATCTTTTTTGGGGAGGGGGTGGGTAGAGGGCATTGGCTGCCATATTGTCTGAAATTATGGCTATAGTTTTGTTGTCCTCGCCTAGGTGGGAGAAGAAGAAAAACATACGACTGTGTTGTAATGTGTCGCCTATATTGTTCGCGCGCAGCTCCAAACGCGGTTTTATCAATGTGTAGTGGGATATCAGGAGTTTTGAGCTACACACACACACACACACGGCATGGTTATATCGAATCTGCAGTTCTTGAGCCAATCCAATGTCGGGAGGGAAAAAAATAAAAAATAAAAGACAAGCAGCCAGTTGATTGAAATGTGTTTGTTTTTTTTCATGGTTTTACGTCATGGAAAAAAAGGCACAGAAGCATAAGCAGGTCGTACACTTGGCGCGAAACCCAGTGTTCTGTTCCTTGTTTTTTGTTTTATTCTGTTTTTTTTTCTTTTTTAAATGTGATTTGCATGGACTATTTAGCTGTAAAACAAACAAAAAAAAGATGGTAGCATGACTTACCCCCTTTAATGGAGAATAATCTGCTCATTTTGGCTACAAAAACTACAAGATGCTGTTCTCATGAGCATGACTTTCTGCTGCCGCGCGCAGCCCTAATAGACGCCTACGACGATCTGAGGATGACAAAAGTTCTGTTTTTTTTTTTTTTTGTGTTTTTATTTTTAGTTTTGCGTTTCCCGTTATGTTTACATACAGTAAATATTAGGCAATATGTGTGTATGCGCCGGTTTTCCCTCTGGATGCAGTTGACTGACGTCCGGGGGAACCATTTTAGACAGTTAATAGGCTTCCTAGCTGTAGTTCTAGCGATGTTCGCCGGTGTGCTCTTTTAACACGCTGCCAGTTAATCTCTCCCTCTTGAGTTAATCTTGGTTACCATGGCAATGTTTTGATTTCTGCCAGTGTTTTCTTCCTCGCTGCGTCCGCTCTACCTGTTTTTAATGATGCAACGGCTCGCTGCAGCTTCACTACTATACAACCGCGTACATATGTGTAGGCATTTTTTTTTTTTTGGAAAAACAGTTGATTTTTTTTCTTTTTTCTGTACATAGCTTTCAGAAACAAATGTACATAAAACATGGCTGTTATTTTTTTATTATTTAATGTTGGAAGTGTTGAGTACATTCAATATTGTTCTATGATTGTATGTTGACAAATTGACAGTTTTGAAAGTTAAAATTTTTTTGGAATAAAATTAACATGTCTATGCTTCATGGATTTGGTCGTCCAAGATGTTGATGTTCCTGGAAATGTTATCACAGATTTTACGCGCTGGCACACATTTACACTTTAATTTTTGGCAGCTGTAAAGAGTAAATATCAGTTAACCCGGTGTCAAAATAATTTAAGGAAACCCCTTTTTTAAAAATGACCAGGAATAGAGCTGATCCTGGTTAATTTTTCATATTTTTATATTAAGATTAGGCACATATTTAAAGCACTTTGTCGGTTTGGAATTACGTTAAACTACTAAAACTATCAATACTGAACGGCAGCGGCAGGAAATCGCCGCTTTAATAGGAGTTCATATAGTTGGAAGACCAGAAATATGTTAACTACAACCCCCATGGTGCAGTTCGGCTACAGCCAGCCAATCATCGAGCTTGAAATTCGGCGACGCCCCCTAATCAAAGGCGGGCGAAACGATTTCCTCATTTCCTGCTTAAATAGACAATTCGACCAAAACTAATAATTCTAACAGGACAACGCCGAAGTTTTTTTGTTCAGAATTACAACCCCGAAAGCGTCTTAATTCGTAACTCCACTTCTGGCTTCTTTTCCCGCGGCGGCGGGGGCCGAGGCTCCTGGGTATTGTAGTGTTTTTAACCCGCCCGCCGTGCCTCGATGTCGGACAACAACAAAGTTATCAGACGGGGTGTCTCCGAAGCTGGTGGTCACAACGCAACTCTATCACCGGTGCGCTATGAACAAGAGTTACGTAACACTGAAAGTTAGTGGTTCGAGGGCCGACTGAGAAACCTCCCGCACGGCTCCTCCCGTTTCGCAACGCCATTTAAATCACGTGACCAAAAACGGGCGCACGGGCCCGCACGTAAACCGCGTGGTCTGCGTTGCTCTGGCGTGTGCGGAACGGTTCACGACAGCGACCTCGGGGCCCCGCCGCTGCCCCCGATCACCCGCCGGCAGATAATTAATCATCCTGACTCCTACGCGCGATTGCGAAAGGGTGACGTCACCCCGGGCCCCGCGACCGGCACGACCAGCTGGAGCGGGCGGCCTGCTGATGACGTCACTAGGCCCTCTCACGCTGGGTTATTTAAAGTGTGACAAACCTTCCGCATGACACAACCCTTTTCTCACAAGTGCGAATTTTTTTTTTTTTTTTTGCCCAGTTGCCCCTTTACGCTCGCCCTCCTCTTGGAATCACACTTTGTCCTCCAGTGAAACCACTCGCACGTTAAATCTGGAAAAATTTTATTGAATAAAGAGAATGAAAACAAATTAAAAAAAAAAAAAAAAAAAGAAGGCAAAAACAAACATTGCCGACCCCTTGGTAACGTTTTGGTAACGAAAGCAGCACACAGAGGAGTGTCTTCCCTCTATTTGGGATTTTACCGCTGCGAGATATATATTTTTTTTTCCTACGTCGCGCTTTCTTGGTGTACGTATGTTTTTGTAAACAACCCCCGTCAGCTAATTCAGACAGAATGTGGAGAAATTGGTGTCAAGTCTCTCGGCCGCCAGAATCTGTACGGTTGATGAGGCGCGTACGCAGAACACCAGAGTAGCCTGACGCACAAAAACGTGCCAAAACAAAAAAAAAAGCTTCACCAACTCACGCGCGGGGCTCATTTAAACATCTGGTAATTAGTGTTAATTGAAATTGCAAGATGGGGAAAAAACACAAAAAAAAATGCCTCGAGGAGTTAGTATTTCCACAAATGAGACTTTGTTTCATTTGGCAATGTCTTAAAGGAGATAGGTTTCGGAAGAACTCCTATCCAGAATTATATATATATATATATTGTTGTTGTTGTTGTTGTTGATAGAATTCACACAAAATTAAAACACCTCAAAAAAGGGAAAAAAAAAC
Organism: Dactylopterus volitans; assembly: GCA_901007715.1. Taxonomy (NCBI): domain Eukaryota; kingdom Metazoa; phylum Chordata; class Actinopteri; order Syngnathiformes; family Dactylopteridae; genus Dactylopterus; species Dactylopterus volitans. The sequence goes on along the minus strand of CAAKHG010038193.1, from coordinate 2,250 downwards.
AAAAAAGCCATTCACCATCGTGATACAGACTCGTTTGCCGAAACCGCCAGTGTTCTGCCAGTTATACCTTCAAAATACAAGCTGCAGAGTACGCGCGCCCCCCCCCCCCGCGGTCCGGTAGCCGACGCGCGTTCAGTCTTTTCTGAGTTTATTCAGCCGCTCCTCCAGATCGGCGTCGGCGTCCGCCAGGGCGGCCTGGGGCTCCGCCTTCTTTCCGCCGGCCACCGACAGGCTTCCGCCGGTGCTCGGGAGGTCTGGAATGAACACAGTCGGGTTTTTAGCGTGCGGGAGAAGTAAAAAACAAAAACAAAAAAAAAAAGTAGGTGGGATTTGTCAGGGTTGCGCTCAAGATGGCCGCCGTGTCGCTGCTTACTCGATAGCTCGTCGGTCAGGTTCAGGCCCAGCTCGTCCAGGACTTGGGACACAATGGCGTCGCTGTGTGTGGAACAAAAGGGGGGAGGAGCCAGTCCCAAAGTTTAATAAAAACACACTGCAACAATGATATAAGAGCAGTAAGACAATCTACAACCAGTCTGCCAGACATGCTAAAGGGATCCCAGCAGTCATGTACAGTTATCTGGTTAGCTAGACAGCGATGTACCGCAACCGACGTTACCCATAATGCACCTCAACTGAATCCCAACTTTTATTCTTCACATCTCTAGTTTGTAACAGACATTTTGCCTTTTTTTTTAAATAATTAATAATAATAATAATAATTGAGAGAATGCAAATTTAAAGATGACAGCATCTCCAGAAAGAGAAAAGGATTTCATCTCATTACAGTATTGCAATATTTAACTTAATCCTTATATTTGATCGAGAATGGGATGTCAATTAAAAATTCATAAAATAAGGCGCAAAACCTCTTCAGTTGCAGCAAAATGACGCTTAGAGTCACATTTGTTTTTGAGGGCGTCAAGCAATTTGTGAGCCTCGAGGAGGTGGTCAGCAGATCCGCTTTAAACCCTCTTTGCAGCCTTTGTGCTAAGCTAAGCTAAGCTAACCGGCCGCTGCTCGTGCGGGAGCCTCCAATTAGGACACAGACACAAGGATCATATTCATATTCTCCTTCTTCTCCGGGGAGGAAATTGAGTTAAGGGCGCACGCCGCCAAGCTGCTGCCTTCATAGAAATGACAAAAATGATATTTTACAGTGTGAACCAGGATGAATGAGAGAATAGAAGGTGTTTTATTTCCGTTGTGTCGAAGGCTGCGCTGCGGTGATTGCTGCCGCTGTTAAGAAGCGAGGAATAGTGACTGTTAACTGCTAGAAATGGCACTTTTCCCCCAGAAAATGTATGTGGACGCGGAAAAGCTGAGTTGGATTATGGAAGCAATACAAAAAAAACAAAAAAAATGTCCATAATGCTAAAGCGTGGGGAAAAAAACTTTTTTAAAGAGCAATTTCAAAACATGTGCATCAATTTCAAGAAAAAGCTCATTATCGTACAAAAATGTTTAAGTTATTAAAAACCCTGAGGGGAGGAATAAATGTGTTTCGAAAGCAGAATATTTTAAAATATTTTTTTATGGATTTTATGGATTTTTTTTTAGAGCTTTTTAATTGTGGGTTTTTTCGCATTTTATTTTATTATTATTAATCTTTTTATTGGATCTAGTTCTTCTGTTAGTGTTCGTTCTCCCGGCGCTCTTCCCTCACCTCTCCTCCTCGTCATCCTCGTCGCCCATGGCGTCGTCGATGGCGTCGTTCATCATCTCCTCCTTCATGTCCATGATCTCGCTCTGCTTCTCAAACTCCATCATGATCTTCTGGATCTGAGGCAGCTTCAGCTGTGGGGAGCAAGCGGACACAGACAAGCACATCGTCAGCGCGGGAGGGCCCGGCGGCGGCGGCGGCGGTGGTGACGGCGGTGCGGGCGGACCTGTCTGTTCATGGTCGCCATGGCTTTGGTGACGCCCTTCATGGCCTGCGCCATGCTGTTGTTGGACTTGAGCGTCTGTATCTTGAGGCTGACTGCCTGGATGTTGGCTTTCATCATGATGAACTTCTTCACGTAGCGCCTGGTGCGCACCAGGTCTTTGGCCATGATCTTGACGGCGTCCTGCAACGATTTACGCGCGTCATGGTTAGAGCGTTTTGTTTTTTTTCCCCTCTGAATGCCCCCGCAGGAGCTGCCACGTTCCCCCCCCCCCCCCCCCCCCCCCCCCCCCCCCCCCCCCCCCCCCCCCCCTCTTTCCCCCCCCCCCCACACTCTCCCCCCCCCCCCCCCCAAACCCCTCCCCCCC
>CAAKHG010038192.1:14623-39507 GCA_901007715.1 Dactylopterus volitans | reverse complement strand
TTCTGTTCCCAAAGCATCTATTTTGATCTGCTAATCCTCTTCTTCCGGATTCACACACACACACACACACACACACACACACACACACGACACATGATGGGACTTCCTGTTTCTTTTGCCAAGCTCTGGTGAGTCACACTTCTGAATCATCAATATACGCTAGCAGGTTCAGTGTGACATACTGGACAACGGTGCAACAATAGTGACTCACCATCTTAGTGACACACAGCACCCAACACACTCGCACTTTTTAAAAAAAGCAGGTGGGTCTCCCAGCTCCTTTTTTGTCATAGTTACTCCTCTTTTCGTGTTTTGTTGCGTTTTCTTCTTCATCTCCGTTTGTTGAGTAATGATGGTTAGCAAACAGATTATCACTGCCTAGGCTGAAGTGTGGGCACTGTCATGTGTGACTGAGTTTACTTACGCCCAGACGTATTCGTTGCATGATTGCATGACCCGAACTATGACGTCTAAACCGTGTCAGTTAGGGACAAAAATGGTGAAGCCCTTGTGTCTCTACTGTATTTGAGCACTGCTAATCACCTTTCTTTCCAAGAACTTGGAGCACATCTGCATGTCTGCTTCCCACACCAGGGGGATCTTCTCAAAATCTGAAATTCACATACACGTTAAAAAAAACAAAACAGTTATACAGTTATACTGGGTTATACAGTAGAATCAGTTTAAGTATGTGGAAGGACCGTTACCTTTCTTTCGCTGCGACGGCTGCTGCATTAGCCTCATAATGACTGGTGATCCAACATGAACTCTGCTGACCATGTGCCTGATTAGGAGAAATAAAATTCACACACACACACACACGCACACGCGCGCGTACACAGGCACACACACAAATCACTGATATGAACGGCACACAGGTATTAACAGTGTTTGGTCATAACGGATTATGTTGCCAGAAGAAATATTGTACCCCCCTCTCTTGCTCGCTCTCCCCTCCTCTTCTCTACTCTTACCCCCTCCCTCTCTTTCCCACACTCTCTCTCTCTGTCTCTCTCCCGCTAGTCGTCTCCCTCATTAAGGCTTGTCGCTGTTGGACCATCACCTGCCAGTGAACATCTCCCTTCAGATCTGCCTCATTTTGATGTCAGTGCGGAGGAGGTCGTATGCCGACGACCCCTCAAGTTACTTGTATGTCATCTTTGATCATGTATTATTTTTCATCAGCAATCCTGTCATCATTTTCTAAATTCTCGATGTGATTTCTAATGAACGTCTGTCCGCCCTGGAAGAGGGATCCTCCTCTGTTGCTCTCCCTGACGTTTCTTCTTCTTCTTTTTCCTCTGTTAAAGGTTTTTTTTAACCTGAGTTTTTCATCACTGGAATCGAGGGTCTGAGGACACAGAGCATCACTCACTGTACAGATTGTAACGCCCACTGGGGGCAATGTGACTTGTGATTCTGGGCTACATAAATAAACCCGACTTGACTTGATCGGGCTTGGATGATCAGGCAGCTGAGTAAAGTAGGAGCAGCCAAGTATTATGGAGGCTCTGTTGTGTGAAGAAGTTCGGCCGCCCATATCTTGGCAAGAACAGCACATTACAGAAGAACTTTAGAGGAATTTAAGTTCACATAATTAATTACAGTACAGGCCACTCAATAAAATAGACGACATTAGCAGCCAGCTTAGCCGAGTTCTTGTTTTTTGCCTCTAAACTACCCTGTAAAGTTGAGGAGATTAAATCTTCTCGAGCCTCCTGACCGCTGGGTTGAATTCTGGAGTTTAAGTCAAAAAAAGAAATTTCTCCCATTTCTCTTCAAGACACATGAAGTTGTCTTGGAGGTGCATCAGCAAACAGAAGGGCTACATCACCAACATGACTATTAACTACAATCATGATAATGTTTTCTTTTCACTTAATCATGCTGGCCTTAACACTGGTGGCTGTCTGCAACCACGTAAACTATTATCATCGTGTACATTCACCAGTGATACCCTGCAGAGGTGCAGTCAGCTTACCCGTCAGGCACGAAGTAGCACTGCCAGGAAGCCGGCGGTTCCTCCAAAAAGTGAACAGTCCTCTCCACCCCAAATATCTCCACGGTTTCACCCTCAATATCCATTTGTTTAAGACCCAGCTCACTCTGACCACAGACGAACCTTTGATTAGCAAAGCATCCTCCAACTAACCCTTTGAAATTTAGACATTTAAAGATCAAGAGGTCCAACTCAGGGTTAATTACTTACAAAGGTAGTGTGGACGATGTGTAATCCCTGGTAAAGCGAGATGAAGGTCATGCGTGGTGGCACCTTCCTCCTCAAAGCAATCAGACGCATCAGCAGGAAGTTGGAGCCCTCGGTAATGAGCCCTCTCAGGGCAGACAAGGGGTAAGAAACACTGTCCTTTGTCACCTTCTGCACACACATGCACAACATACACATATAAACCATGGAAAAATCTCATTTAAAATTGTATTCAAGCAGATGTTGAGATCTTCATTTCGCATCACATTTTTAAATTTTTATTAGCATCCATTTCATGCAAAATGTTTCCATGAGCTGGGGCTGATGGAGCTTGAACGCCGCAGCTGATTACCAGACAATCATAAAATCACATGGCTCACCTCCCCTACTGTGGTAGATCTATTAATCACCATCTGCCCATGGCGTTGCACCATGTGGAACCTCTTATCCACACAGTGGCCCTTAAGCTGAAAAGAGATCCAGGTGTGTTTAAAGGGGTGACGCGCAAAACAAGAAGTGAATGATGTGGCCAGATAGCAGAAGTCAGAGTAGGACGTTTTCACTCGGTGTGGCTTTTTCAATTCAATTCAATTCAATTCAATTCAATTCAATTCAATTCAATTCAATTCAATTCAATTCAATTATACTTGATTAATCCCTAGGGAGGGTTCCCTCAGGGAATTTAGCTTTCCAGCACACCATCAACACCAAATAGTAAAAAGTAAAAAGTGCAAAAAGAGAGAGAGCATAGAAGGTTTGCTGTGACCTGCCTCAACATACTCGTAGTAATCTTCCTCCAGCACCTCCAATTTTCCCGTTAGGTATGCTTAAACGGACAATGAAAACAATATATTGATACCAGTGAACAGACAAAACAGTGGAGATGAACCTGTTTAGACTGCCCCTCACCTGTCACTTTTGTTCCACAGGGGCACTCATCAATGGCTCCTTGGCTTTGTGCCTGCAGCAGCATGCACGGCTGCTGGGATCTGCAGGCAAACTCCACGGTCACACTGAAATTCCCCAGCTCTCGGTCACCCTCTGACAAAAACATCAGAGAGTCTGGAAACACACATTTCTGCAGCTCTGCAGGCTCTGGGGGAGGTGAGGAGAGAGACCGCTGATGGGACAAAAGCCACTAACTGACATTTCCACACGTTTCTTTCATGGTATTTGAGCTTTTCCTCATCTCTCACTTAGGGTGAAGCATGTCCGTGTTAACTTCATGTAGCTTGAGCACCTCAAGACCTGCCAACATCACATGCAGGGAGTGCATGTCTCCCTGCACAAGTGCACAACTGTCAACTCACCAATGCTGGACATGAATGCGATGGCTTCATCAGAGGCTTTCAAGTCTTCTCCGGGATCAGATTCCTCAGTCTCCACTGAGTTACTGGGAGAAGCCTGCTGAGTCTCTGGGTCTTCCATAACTTACGATGCCTTTATTTCAGGCAGATAATACTTCTAGATGAAAAAAGTCTCTGCATCGGTAGAAGAGCTTAAAACAGCAGAGTTGTGTTACAGCACAAAGTTTAGTTTCATCTCTTTTATAGCAAGCAGTCACTTTCAAAGAAAAGGGTTGACAGAAGGGAAAAGAAAAAACCTCTCTGAGAACGGGTTGTTTGGGAATCCGGCCCACTGCCAAGCATCTAAGAACTTAACTCGAGATGTGCAAATACACAATCCTCTTTCAGTCATATCTACGCTATGTAGTCAGTCATGGTAACCCAACCATAGATCCCCCCTCTTAACCAAGAATTATATTGCCATATGATCTCAGGACATCAAAGCATCAAAGTGACATCAGATTATATTATCATACAGTCAGCAATTCTGGCTGTATGTCTCTTGACTCTGATTGACTGGGCATTCAAAGCAATGAAGTGACTTAAGGGCAATGTCATCTAATTTATGTCCCTTTTCATTTGCACCTGTCTTATGTTTGTTGAGGAAGATGACATCGTGTTAAGACGCAGCTTTGTCTCGTGCATGCAATGCTTTTGGAGGTGGGAGGAAGCCGGAGTACCCGGAGAGAACCCACGCAGACGGCACGCAAACTCCACCTAGCCGTGTCGCCCCTATGTTAATTATGATTTTCTATATCTCCGACGGAACTCTGAACTCCAAAGAACCAGGGAGAAGGAGGGGGAGGGAGAGAGCTACAATGACTGGCATCCTGGTAACAACCTGTAAATAACAGAACTTGTTCCGTTTTGTCCGTGCTGTGTTCTAAACTGTTCTTATCTTGTTTTGAATTGAGTATAAAAAGCATTTTTCCATAACAGCACTCGTTTTGACTCTTTTATATGCACAAATGTTATTTTTTGCCTCAATATTTTTTTTTTTCATAAATATTGTTATTGAATCTGGACATGGGATAGGATAGCTCTAAGTGTCACCTTTCATTAGAGCCCAAATGTTCAAACAATTAAGGCTAAAACTGTTTTACCAAAAAAAAAAAAAAAAACATCCAAGGAATTATGGTAATTGTTGTAATTGTTGTTGCCAAAACTTACCTTGAATATTTTTTTTCAATGCCATTAATGTAGCATCTAAGATGAATAGCTTACAAAAATACAAAATACAAAAAGTTCATAAACCTAAGATACATTTGATATTACTTTTGTAGGTGCTTACAGGGATACATTACACGTGCGCACGCACACACGCACGCACGCACGCACGCACGCACAGCTTCAAAACATACATTAACATAAATTACACTACATTCATGCCTGCCTGCAGGTCTCGGTAGTTGTTCAGTTGATAGGGGCTTGAACTTGAGTCTTCATGAGTAAGATGGCATCACCATGCTGTGCTGCAGTGTGTGATCCATCTGGTCCTCGGTTTGGTCTTTGCATATCAGCACTGTGAAACCCACCCCTTCTGCCAAACATTGTAGGAAAAAAAAAGTCAGCTTCAACAACCAAGAAACGGCATAACAGCGTAGAACGACTGCATTACATTCATTTCTCTACATTAGATACATAATTCAAAACTGGAAGCCCGCGTGTCTTTACAGTTTTTTACTTTTACAAAAACACAACATCTGAAACGTGGTCCGTGTTTGTCAAAACTTCATACATAAAATACAAATCATCTTACATCTCTTGAAAAAAGCTGCATTCAACCTTAATCCTCTAAAAATGCTTTAGCATCAAAACTTTATGCACCGAATAAACTGTTCTTGCCATTTAATGTCCTCTATTCTAATGATATAACATTGTGAAAGTGAACATAAATGCAATGGTAAAACAAAAATATGTTTATTCACAATACTCTGAAGATAGCAGGAACTTACTGTAAACAAGATACAGTTGACAGTATTACAATGACTGTCCATCCTGTTTCCAATGTGAATCTGGCCACAGCACCTCATCATCACATGGTCAACCAAAGTAGCCCTGTCTCATCGACAAAAATTCTATTTCTTCTGACTTGTCCTCTCACCATTCCAACACCTCTTCCTCAAAACCTGACTCCAATTTATGGTGTTCAAGTTCTGATTTCTGTGTAACTTAACGTATGGAAGCGATTTGCTTTCATATAAAGCAGTCTACAAATGAATTCGCCAGCGAGAAAGAAAAAAAAACAGCTGTCGTGTTTTTAAATTTAACATCACTAGAAATGTCGAAATATGAAGTGGCTCCCATTTAGCATATTGGTGTTTTTGTGTAAAGGTTTAATGCTAGAGCATGACTTAGATTTTATTTCATTTTCAATGCACTGGTTGCTTTTGCAAGAGATGATGTTTCATATTTTTTGTGTATGTTTTTGTTCGTGGAGTTTTGACAAATGGCCCCAGTTCCAGGAATCTTGTTTTTTTCAGGAGCGAAAAACTGTCGTGATCACACAGAGGCTGATCGCACAGGTTGTTTATGACACAGCTAAACCTAACAACAATGAAAACAGCTGCAGTTGGATGATCTTTAGTCATTCTGATGATGCTTTTAGAATTTTACATGTATTCAGCTCAACATAAAAAACATTCATCTTTTTCCTGACATCTAATTTTATTACATTTTGCACAGAACAAAGACAGGAGGTTTTGTTTTCCACTACTTACATTGGAATTGCATCAGGAGTGGAATTCCTAATGGTTGATATGAACAAGGGAAAAGGGAGTAATGAAGAAAATCTTTAATGGGTATTTTTATTTTCATTACCAATTTGAACTGAGAATGTATTTCTGCATTACAGCTCAAATATTCTGTGTTAACACAAATTAATAAGAATAAATCTATACCAACAAACACTCAGATAACTGGCATATGAAATTCTATTTAAACCTTTCTTTGCATCTCTCAACTTACTGTCTAAAAATATTGTCACCTAAATTGTACTGGTTCAGTATCAGACCTCACCTTTTGCCTCTTTGTCTCCGGTGAAATATCACCTGAAGGGAACAGAATACGGTTACAGGCCTTCCTCCTCGGATTTGATTGACATTTTATAATTAAACCTCAATATATGATTAATGTGAAAGACATTTTAATCTGTCATGAGGAATGCTCGACCATTAATGTGAACATTGATCAAGGATAACATCATGACCACTGCATGCTTACAACAGAATTTAACGCAATCACCCACCCACTTCAGGAGGTTTATGTTGAGTTTTTACTGAGTATGTTCGAGAGCGGTTTGGACATATTTTAATGATTGTTTTTGGGACAGTAATTTGTAATTCTGTTGAACTGGGTTATACCTAGAGGTGAAGGGAGAATTTATGGCAGGGATGTTGAGTTATACTCTATGGTAAACATGCAATGGTCAGCTTTGTCCACTGGTACCACTGTCCACTGAGCAGAACTCTGGGGTGGGCACAGGTAAAGCACATATCTGAAGTGGTCATATCTGAATAAATCTTAGAAGCTGCTGAAGAGCTGGATTACCATGATGATGTAATTCAGGGTTAAGAAAATGACAAACCCAGATTCTTTGTGGCTCTTTATCCCTATCCATACTTGTGAGAATTGGTGGTCTGTTTTCATTAACATATAATTACTTGCAGAACTAACTTCATGTTTCTTTGGTTAAGTTTCATCATTGATCCCTTCTGGCCTGGACGTAATGCTTCCATAACAATTTCTCTACACATAAAACTTTCTTATGGATTCAAGATTACATAATTATAATGAATAAGTGTCTTTTTTTATATTTCAAGTCCTCCAAAAAATATAGAAACATTTTGTCCATTTTGATGAACATGGCTGTTTAGTGTCCTATTACTCAAGAATACTTTCCAAATCCTATTGAAGAATGCAGGTCCATAATCAAAGCCATTCCTTCTGTATTAATCCATCTGATTAGAAGTCACTTGTGTTTGGGTGGAAGTAACACTGAGCTGCTGCATCTGCATTGCTTTAAGCATACGGAGTACATCAAGCAGGGATATCTCACTTCACTGCTGGGGGACAATGAACCGGACATCATCAGCAGCAGTTCCTGAGAGGGACACCAGTCGCCACCAAATGTCCTGTTTAACAAGAATAGTGCCACTGGCTGGTATTAAAAGTATCAAGAGGAGGCACCAATTCCTGCTTTTAAATTAAACTGAATAATTGAAACATTAATCATGATGAAATCATTTCATGAGGTTCGTTCCTGTGTTTTAAAGATTTTGTCAGATTGCCTCATATTCCTGGGGTCTTTGTACTAATGACGTTTCTGTGTTCGAAGAAATGTTTCAATGTTTTTCTTTTCTCTGCCATTTTCACTGTCATGGCTCGCACACACGCACACACGCACACACACACACGCATGCACGCACACACAAACGCACGCACAAACACACAAAGCAGAAAAGCAATGCCCGTTAAATGAAATAAGACTAATATACAACTTTGTTTTTTTCTCTTTATGTTTAGAATGTTACAATACCTGCCAGAACTTGCTGAACTGTGTTGATAGATGATTAAGTTTTTTTTTAATTATAAAAAATAAATAGATGATGGCAGCCAATTTAAATAGTGAGAAAAGAATATATTAATAATTGGCGTATATTCCCGATTATATTATAGAAATTACTGTTGCCATCTACAAGTATTTTGGTGTTATAATTTGCCTTTTTAATTTAACCATGTGTCCTTAATTATATTCTCAAATCTCATATTTTTAACAAAAAAGCAGCTTGAAAATCAGCTTAAAATTCAACGAGTTATTTTAATCAGTAGATGATGGAGGCGCGGACCTCCTGTGACTTCAGCCAATGGCCTTGATTTCCGATGACCTTAGCGATATGGATGCTTTTGTAATGTTCAAGTAAATCAGATGTATTCAGACCAGAACCATTTAGTGCTTCACATTTTCATTTCAACTAACACATAGGAGGACACGGTCAGACCCTGCAGATGGATTTTTTTCACTGAGATCTGTCAGGAAACCATGACAATAATTGCGACTGCTTAGAATAAATGCATGAGTGCATCTTTCTCTGTCTTTAGCGGGAAATCTTTTGCTTCTTGCAAATATATATATATATTTTTAAGGTTGTAATTATTGAGGAATTTCTCTGGGGATGGGGGTGGGAGTGGAGGAAGTGCCCAGAGACAAGAATGTCTTAGGTTTAAACATTTATTACAAACCCGATTGACGCAGATTGGCACAACAGCACGGGATCATGCACAGTGTAATGCAGAGCCTGTTCTGAAGGACTCTTTTCCGATTTGTCTTTAGCCTACACAGATAATCCTGTGTCAGACTGACATTGCACAGAGGTGACGTTCCGTCTGTAAGTTGGATGAGAGACGCTGGTGCTCCAGTCCCAGACACAGAGAGGGCTTTTGATGGGAGGACTGGGCACCTGAACATGGCAGGATGTTGTCAGTGCTCCAGGAGGCCCAGTTGTGTCGAGTGCACCCTGCAAGGGACCTCTTGAGCGCTAAAGGAGAAATTCCCCGACAGCAATGAGCTGTTTCTGTAAATGTCCTGATTTACTGTAGCTGTAGGTCTGCAACTGCATGATGATCTCTGCTTGAGTTCTTGGTTCTAGTGTCATGGAATCAAGGTGAGCACTGATTTTTTTTTTTTTTTTTAATCTTTTTGGTGTCAAATACCATTTTTTTTCCAGCTGCAGAAAGATTAGGCAAATCCCCTCAATGATTTGTGCAATGCACATTGTCATGAGGGGTAAAGTGGGGGGCAGTGTTTAGTTGCATGAAGTTAAAAAAAAATCTGTCTTTTGCTACAACTTTATGTGAATACTTGACTGCTGCTCTTGGATCAGTTCGTCGTAGGATTAATCGTAGGATTAATCCCGCACACTGCAGGAATTACTTGGCACAAACACATTGCCTCTCAAACCCCGAGTTTTTTCAAGAAAGCACTTATTTTGAAAGTTTAGCGGAAGTGCCACTTCGTTTAAGACTTCCGCTCGGGAAAGCGAAACTAGCGCCGAGTCAGCGCCGTCTAAGGAGCCGCGCTCCAACCGAGACATCGTTTTATCTACTCGTCCGTTTAAGCCGCGTTTCGCTGATGTTCGCGCACACACCGGTGGACCCGCGAGCGACCGGCGGTGAGTTTTACCAGCTGACGTCACTCGTTACGCCTCCTTCACCGGCGAGTCTACGGCGCGGCGCAGTCGCGTGACCGACGGGCTGGGATTTGGCGTCAGGACCGGACCGGTTTCACGTAAACAACATTGGCATTTTAACGTTTCCGTTGTATGAACACAAACAAACGTCGGTTGCTCATTCTAAAACAATCAGAGCGACGATAAAAAAAGAAATGACTGCACCAGTCAAGCATGACATCATGAGCACTGCATGTTTTACCATAGAATATAATGCAACAGCCCTGCCATAAATCCCCCCTACAGTTAAGAGTTTTACGTTGAAGTAGTTTTCATCCGTCGGAGAGAGTTGACGCACCTTGACGATGGTCACTGGGACCGTAAATTGTGATGCTGCTGATCTGCACCGAGTTTATTCCGAGAGACGTCCCGACTGTTTTGGCACCTGAATGCATGAGTGGGATGACCAAAATATTAGGGATGCAGAGTACAGTTCAACAGCATCACAAATCAAATCAAAGTTTATTTAGACGGGACACTGTGTATGCATGAGCGCTACATTAAGCAGTGTAAACACACCGGATTTGAGCAGAAATGCTGGTTTCCATCCGCAGTCCCCGCAGAAAACATAAAAACTATTCAGTGAAACAATACAATCAAACAGGGGAGCAAACATAAAACATACACAGTAGCAAAATAGATTCAGCGGCATTTGAAAGCAGTATAGATTGTATCTAAAAAAAGACTTGAGTTTAAAGTGACTTGGGCAAAAATGCATGTTAAAATAATTAAATACCAGCGATGGTAATATTATGGTGCTGAGAGTATCCAAGTTGTGTGACATTCAAAGTGCGTGTTGCATTGCAGACTGCCCTAGTACTTACGAAACAGATAATTAACATTAAGACAAACTGCACACGTTTAAGCCTGGTTGTGATAACGGTGTTGCTCTTCCAGTATTGCCGCCCCAATAACAGTCGTTAAAATATGTCAACACTTCTCTCACAGAAAATAGCATTTTCAAAACGTGTTTAATTCGTGCCTTGAGTGAGATCAGTGGACATCAGGAAGATTCTTGTGTTTGGACATCTGCATCTCAACATGCTGTGCATCAAGGTTCTGGCTTTTGCTCAGACCCGCTGGTCGAGACGGAAACCCAGTAAAGTTTTAAACACTTTAGTTCACTAAAAAAACAGACGAGGGTGGCAGGGAGCTGGCTGGCTGACCTTGGAGACCTTAGATGAGCAGCGAGGGGAGAACATGGCGGTCACAAACACACGGGACGTTGTCAAAAAAAAGGGAAAAGCTACTTACCAGAAAAATGCTCAGGATGCACTGCTTTTAATATTTGGACAAGGACTCGCGCAACACTTCTCCACAAGACGTGCATATCAGGCTTTTATGCTGGAGACGATGCCCGAGATGAGTCACGTGTGTCTTGTTTGCAAATGCGGGGGGAAAAACCGGCCACGCCCCCACACCCAGCCCCCACGCGCCTACCGCCACACAGACATGCTGCGGGATAGGAAAACCGACGGGGTTTAGCGGGGGTGGTGGGAGGGGTGAGAGAGAAGAAAAGAACACAAGAAAAACAAGCATGACTGCCGCTACATGAACGCCAAACTCTCCCGGTTGGATGTGTTACCACAGGTTGCTCGCACGAGTGTTGTCATTCCAGCGTTAGGCGGCTCTCCCAGGGGGCCGTTAGCTGTCCATCCCTTCCCTTAGACCAGTGTTGTCGTAAAGGGGAGGCAGGTTTCTCCCCCCGCGGTTCAAACAAGTAATAGGCAACAATGCTGTTCCGCTGTTAAACCAAGTACAGGCTGCACCAACTAGCTCTAATTGACACTCGGTAGAACACACTGTAACTTGCACAACTGTTTAAAACAAATGAACACGGAACAAAAATTGTGCATCTAGTTCTTTTTGCTACTTTTTTTCCCCCGCGTCGTACTAAAATGTGACCCCAAAACTGAGGAACGTGCCGACCCGTGACCCCTGTATGGTTTCACCCCAGTAGATATACAACACTCTGTTAAAACACACCATCTAGTGGTTGATTGGCCTTTGCGTGCACGTTCACTGACACGATTGATACTACTTGATATAATTTTTTTGGCTAACATGAATTTCCATCGCCAAGATGCGTAAAAGTGCCCCCAAGTTGCCAATTTGTGCAACAGTTAGCCCGAGGAGTTGTTTCTGGCTCCTCCACGTGCATCGTTCACCGTTGATCTCGTGCTTTTGGCCGTCTTCTTGCCTTGTTTTGGTTTCTCAGATGGCTTCAGCCTATCGCATGCTGTGAGCTGAGCCACAGTCCCGTGATGGTGGGAGCGCCTGTAAGATGGATAAGCTGACGCTGTTTCAGATCGATGAGGAGCTGGAGTCCTCTGAGGTGGCGGCTCTCTGCTTCTTGTGTCAAGATGTTGTCAGCAGGAGACACCTAGCGACGGTGAGCGCCACATCCCTTGCTGTGTGTTACCCGACAAACTTTGTACACAGTCAGATGTACTTGACATAAAAACACTTACAGTTCCTGTTTCCCTGATACCTATTAATATTAACAGGTACTTTTGCAAAGTTTTACCAAATCAAAATTCACCGATTGCTTCATCTGCAAGACAGGCTAAAATAATAGTCAAAGTAATTAAAGGGAACAACAGCAAATGTGGAAAATAGTTAACTATGGGCCTCAAGCATGAATTTATTCCTATTTTTCTCTTATTTTCGTTCTTAACCAAAGCAGTAAAAATGAAAAGAGGAAAATGCTACGTGGGATTCATGAAATGTGCTTACACAGTGAAATATGTTCTCATACTGAGAGATGCTCCAAATATTTTCTCACCTTAGTGCATATGAATGGGATGACCGAAATATTAGGAACCCCTCTCAGTATAACCCAGTGCAGTTCAACAGCATCGCAACTTATCCCAACACCTCTCTCAAACAGATTCAGTAAAAATTCATTTCATTTATTCAGCCACACGAATGAGGCCGGCCGGGTGTGCATGATTTCGAGGCAAGCAGTTTTTTGACTGTGGTTGAGGCACGGCTTAAAAATTTTGCAAATAGGAGCAGTATTGAATAATAGGCCACCTAATTGCCAGTATAGGTGATGTGCTTATGCATAGAAGCAATAAATGCAGCAAAGCAACAGGAAAGGTTTGGACATTGTTTGCGACAGCCCAGCCTGGCGCGCGTCATCGGGTTGCGCCATTTGCAGCCAGATAATCTGTCAGTCAGAGCAAGAGGGGGGGGCAGATGGGCGGCACTCCGTGCACTTAAAGAACTATGGAATGGTATTCTGAATTTTCTGTGTTTTCATTTTGAAACTTTGATCCATTTACAGTGTGATTTCAGTTCATTAAAGAGGATCGTTACAGTTCGGTCACCTAAAAATGTCTCGGTCAGTGATCAGTTATAGGATGTACTGAAAGACGTAAAGTATAAAGGAACTGGCTTTTCATTTTTACAGTTTTTGAGTTTTTGCCGATTTCTGCGATTTTCCCTGCTTGTGGAAATCATACCTTCTTTATCTGCTACTTTTTGCTATAAAAACAAATTGTTGAAAAGTTTTTTGGGCTCTCTACTGGCCCCCGTTAGGACCTCAACCACATGTTTGAACAACAGAGAGGACTGAAGGTCCAGAAGCCTAATTTTGGGGCCCTCTAAAACCAGCTGAGCCTAAGAACAATAGAGTTATGCCATATCTCCACTGCCCATATTCAAATCCCCGTTCCTTATTGGATGAGACCTGTCGGCTTCAGGCGGGGTAGGGTAGAGTGCCCACGATGTCACCGAGGGCTTGATTGCTGCCCCGTGATGCCACTCCCAGCATTCCCAGTGTAACACACTGTAGGAAGGTGGCTCTAGCGCTCCGGAGTCGGGAAGGTTTCTGTTTAGGTACCTTGAAAGAGCTTGAAAAGTGATTGAACTTTACAGATTTTAGCAGCTTTTTAAGAGTAATCGGATGTGTCTGCACTTCTTGGCCTTTCTCAAACAGGTCGAGGATGCAAAAGGGCTGTTTTTGAGACTAAAAGAACAAGGTCTACTGGAGAACAGTGTTTTTCTCTCTCAGCTGTTCAACACAATCCGGCGAGCTGATCTCCTCAGCCTCCTGGAAATAGACTGCAGGGAAACAGAAGAAACAGACGGGAATCTCCTGTCAGATTACAGGTAAAAGCAGTGAGAAGTATGACTGATTTAAAAACTCAGGATGACTGGCTGCAGTCAGTTTTATTCCTGAATGTGTTACTCCTGTTGTTGATATTGTTTTTCCCTCCCTCTGTCCTTTTCCACTCTTCTGTAAACATGTTCAGGGTGATGCTGTACCAAATATATGAGGACATGACTCGAGAAAGTGTCGAGAAGATGAAGTTTCTACTGAGCGGCAAGCTGGATAGAAGTCAAATTGAGCCATGCAACGTGAGAACACACACACACTTGCCTTGGCGTGGAAAATCACACTGTTTACATCCACTTTTATGTCCCCCTGGAATGAATGTAATATCCCTGGAACGCCTGAACTGTTTGGGTTTTCATGGTCAAAGGTCAAATTCACTGACCTCACATAAAACATTTATGGCCGTAACTCACCAAAGATTGCGCGTTTGATTTTAGGCCATAGAATGTCATAGACACAGTTTTGGTTGGTCTTAACTGATTGGATTATGAGGGTAACATTACTTCATGAATTCTTTTATCTTCAGTCTTGCTTTTGAGTGTGTTTTGGGAGGAAAAAATAGACTAGCTGACGCTGTAACAAAACAGAACCAACATTAATAAACCAATAACCACAGATTCAAACTGTCAAATCAGGCGGAATATATCTGAACATATCCAGAGTTTGGAACCATTTGGAGTGCGGGCTGACATGGGATCTGATTGTTTACATCGAGGGCAGCACACACGTGAACTCAGAACTAATGTCGCACTAATATTGTGAACTTGCACAGCTCCACGGAGAAGACCTCAAGGGAGAGCATTTGGATTTATGCAAATATTGAAAGCGAACGCACTCTGCGCAGTAAGGCTGAAGTAAATGTTATTTACGCAGTAAAATTCCGCATAGTAGCTCGATGGATTGCTCATTCCAATGATCTGCAAGTCCTGGTATAGAACAGAGTAGAGGAGGTATGGCAGCGCAAGGATACAGTTCAGCTTAATTTCCTGGTCACCATCTTCAGCTGAATCTTCGACAGCTGGTTGCGTGCTTGCCTTCCTGTATCAAACTGAATCAAGGTTATTTTATTCTGTTTGAAATGCCACTTGCACATGGACCTCATTCACTTTGCAGTGTTTGCGCGTTGGCTCTTAAACTCCAGTTCATGATCAGCTAAATAAGCTTCGTTCACACAGACAAACGAGTCTCCTCTGCTAATTACAGACGGCACTCGATGTGTTTCTTGAAATGGAAAAAGTCGCTTTGCTGTCCGATTCAAACCTCGATGAGCTGCATGCCGTCCTGAGGGAGATTGATCGACACCTGGCACTGACTGTGCAGTGCTACATAGAAGGTTTGAGGCCCTCTCACGCAAAAGCGCCTACACATTTAAGTGGTACGTTGCTGTCAGTCTCAGCAAATGATCGCACTCCTTCCAGAGGTGACACAGCAGCATCAAAGCGGATCGCCTTCTCACCTCGGCATGGTCAGCAACACTCCGCAGGTGGTGCAAGCTATGCTGTCAATCTCAGAAACGCAGCCCAGCTGTAAGTCTCACCAGCCTCTCAGTTATTGTCACATACAGCCACTGAATACTGTTTCATACATTAAGTGTTGACTTCTCTTGTTTCTCAGCTGGAGGAGTGCAGACTTACTCCGATGCAGAGCCCACCCCTCATTGTGATCAGGTATAAAGTCACACAAGCACCGACATCTCTCATTCATTCATGATGATAACTTAATGATTATCTATGTGGGTGTGCTTGTGCCCCAGATGGACTACTATGCTCTAAATCGCATCCCTCGGGGTTTGTGCGTGGTCATCAACAATGAGTTCTTCTCAGGAACAGACCTGAAAAACCGACGTGGAACTCAGGAGGATGAGAGTACGCATGCTTGTATTTGTTGATCTGATTTATGTATGTGCTCTTTATCTCTTGAGCTGCTTACTGCAGGAACCCCGCTGAGCAAAGTGAAGTAAAAATGTGAAATTTTCAAACAAAGTATGAATCCAGACCATGGAGAACAAATAGAAAAAGAACATAATACAACACAGCCATCTTCAACACAGCAGCGATCTCAGTTGCCTTTATATTCACATCTTGTTGTGGCTGTTGTTTTGGCAATCTGAAATTGTTTTGCACTGGAATCTTTAATACGTCCACTCATGAGTGCAGTCAGGACCAGTTGGCATCATCAATCTGTTTATCAGGGCTGCTCAGAAGTGTGTAGTCGGTGCGTACGGGCCCAGAAAGAGGCCATACAGGATGAATTTACACACTACACTTTGAGGAAAATTGTCTTTTCAAGGAGAGCTGATGTACCTTACAATAAAATGATGTACAAAGAACAAGATCTTTCATTATGATTGAGTTCTCTCTTTTTTTTTTTCCTGTCCTGCAGAGGCACTGATCAGGGTGTTCACCCAGCTTGGCTTTACGGTGGTGGTACATAACAACTTGACTGCAGAAGACATTCGACGCGAACTAAGACTTCTGAGCACAAGAAACTTTTTGAATGACGATGCCTTGGTGAGGAACGCCGCACACCTGTCATCGGTCACAACAGCACATGCCGCGTTCCCTCATGCTGTTAAAACGTTTGTGAATGCGAGTTGAGTCACTTTTAGAAGTGAGCAAAGCCCGAGTTTCCGCGATTGATCGGAAATGCAAGCATGACATACTGTTACAGGCAGACTTTGTTTCATTTTGTGTCTCCCCAGCTACATTTTCTCAATGTTGAGAGCAAACAACAGAATCTAAAACGTAGGCTAAACTGTTAACAGAATTTCTAAGAAGGTCTTCTTCTGATCGCAGGTGGTGTGCGTGCTTACCCATGGAGAAAAAGGACATGTCCGAGGGACCGATGGGTTAGCTGTGTCCATACGAGAACTGACAAAGCCTTTCACAAGCAATGAAGCCCCCTCTTTGGCAGGGAAGCCAAAACTGTTCTTCATCCAAGCATGTCAGGGAACCAACTTCCAGACAGGATTACCATTGTTTCCAGTGTCTGAAGAGAGGGTGGGGGGCCCAAAGATGCGCTCTGAGGTACAGTAGAATTGTCGGCTGATCCTTGACACAGTCAGTGACAGGACACATCCTGGCCTGCAGCAGATCCTCACTGGGTCCTGGCTGTAATGAAATCCTCCGTGACGTCGTCATGGGGGCACGTCCTCTGACTAGCAACGGGCTCTGAGCACCAGGTGTTGCAAGTGCTTAACCTGCCCACGGCGAAGGGCGGCGATTATGTCCAGTGAACACTAGTGAGCGCGAAATCAGCTATTCGTATCATCTTGGATGTATAAAGGAGGGTGCTTCACATACAAAAAGCATAGTTTTGGTTCATCATGCCGCCAGCTACCGGCCCGGCATGTATACTAAAGCGTTTTTGCATGTGCAGCTATTTGAAACCAGCAACTGAAAACCAAACTGAACGTTGTGTGATCAGGGCATCAGCGAGGTGCATGTTATAATCACAAAATTTTTATATAAACTTTTGTAAAACATTGTTAGGCTACATATAGAACAAGTAAGCATGTGGCTGAATGGAGCAAGCAAGCTGCAGCATAGTGAGCTTACCTGACTGACCACCTGCTTTGCGCTGCTCAACTTCGGGAAATTTAAGTGACACCTTAAAAACAGGAGTGTTGGGCTTTGAAACACATGTAATGCTAATGCCAGTCTTAAGAGAAATAACTTTGCTACAGATCTACAGATAGTTGACACATGTGGCATGGTGGCATGTTGTGAACGTATCCTCCAATGATGTGCTAATAAGAACGGCTGCATCTGTTGTTTACTTAGGCCCCGTCTACAGGGCAAAGTTTTCGCGTAAAAAAAAAAAAAAGCAAAACTTTTGTTGCGCTCTGGCTGTCTCGTCCACACGGGAACGGCGTCCGTGGTGCCTGAAAACGTGGAAAAATTCAATCTTGTTGAAAATGGCCATGCACACCGAATATTGAATGATATCTAGAAGTAATATAAATAGTACTGATAATATGACTAATATTTGTTTCACCATTGCTCTACATAAGAATCAAACATGTCCGCATATTTCGACTGGCATGACCAAACTTTGGTCCATCACAAGGCTGCAGCGTCTTGGGAGTTTCCTGCGGTCTCGTGTCTACAGAGATCATTTTCAAAACATTGCCATCTGCACGTGAAACCATTTGAAAATGGCGACTGAAAACGATCATGAACGTCGTCATGTAAACGGGGCCTGATTTACAGTAACTTGAATTCCCGGCAGACACGCGGAGGCAGGGGTATTCGCTAGCTGCCAGCTGCTGGCTCTTGAGCTGGGAGTCACCCTCAGCAGATGTTTCACCCCTTTGATCAAAGAAACACCAGGGGGATAGGGCAGTGGTGTCTCCCTGCCAACCCCTGCAACTGGTCCTAGGATCTTTGCTTGTCCAACTTTCATTCCTTCTGAGCCATGCCCAGACCATCCTGCGTCATGCTCCACTTGCTCAGCTGAGTCCTGTCCTGGCCTGGACCCAGTAATGGCTCCAGGAATCCTTGTGTTGATCATCCATTGAAACTTCTGCAGCCAACCTCCACACAGTGAGGCTGACGCCCTCCACCCTGTGTCTCATCGTGCTGCAGATCGCTTGCTATATTTTTCCTTCTTCACTTGAAGGCTACCTCCATACATTCTTCCCATGGGACAGTGGATTCAGCCATGATCACCATCCTGACAAAGGTGGACCACAGAACTATGTCCGGGAACTTGAATTATCTGACCAAGTTAACTCTGATATTCCACCTACATCCCGTTTCAGGATAGACCACTCTTATCGGTTGTTCTGTGCTCTGGCTCCTTGTGGAGTGATTCACTTTTTCGTCTCTGTGCCTCCACCACACCTGCCAGTTTTCACACATTGTGGCCAAGGTGTCAAACCGATTTAGCTGCTTGTCAGAATCAAGGTTAGGTTCTGGGCTTCAGAGTTGGCCTGGCTGTGATCACCCAATAATCTGCTGCCGATAGCCTGGTGGACTTGCTTGTTCAGCCCTCCACTTGTACCTCGTGGCTTTCTGCAGAATTGGGTTGGTTGAGTCTCTCTGCTTGAAAATGAGCCTCACTTTTCCTGCCTGCAGTCCAGGTTCTGGGACTTCAGTCGAAGCTGGAATGCATTTTTGTCCAAACACACAGGGCAGACAACAAGAAGACCTGGCCTACTGCAGATGCAGTTGTTGAAAGAGTACAGAACAAAACAGTGTACAGTGGGAAATTAGCGATTCATGCCCCTTCAGTAACAGTGTCCAGCTGTACATGGTAAAATACATTGACATTTTACAATCCTGTTTCCAAAAAAGTTGGAATGCTGTTTGAAATGTAAATAGAAACAGAATGTGATGACTGTCAAAACATTGAAACCTGTTACTTAAAATAGCACAAGCACTTTTCAAAACAGAAAATTGCTTTTCAAAATGATTTGACCACTTTGATTTTAATGCCAGCAATGTGTCGGGATTGCAGGCAGGTCAGTTTAGCACGTTGTTCGGCATTGTCTTGCAGCTCGAGCAAGACCTTATCTGAAAAAGACATCTTCTTGGCAGCACATGTTGCTCCTAAACCTGTATTATTCAGTATTAATGTTGCCTTCACAAATGTGCGGATTACCCATGATGTCGTGTGCACCCATGCAGTGTTTCCTAATCACTGTCCTCTTGGCACCCACCTTACGCGTCTCCCTGCTCCAACACAGCCGATTCAAATGGCTTCTACAAAGCTTGTTGTAGAAGGCTGATTGACCTGGACTAATGTCCCCACAAGCCATCACGCATGCTGACTTTTGAACCGCATGCTGGTAACATGCCAGATGGTCCCTCTTTTCTCTCTAGCTTGGAGGACACGGCCTCCACGATTCCATGAATTTCAAATTTTGATCCATCACACTATAGGACAGTTTTCCACTTTGCCTCAGGCCATCGTAAATGTGCTCGGGGCCCAGAGAAGGTAGTGTCTGTGCTGAATCTTTTTATATGCGGTTTTCTCTTTGCATGTTTGAGGTTTCGAATTGCATTTGTGGATGCAGCTACAAACTGTACTAACTTAGGCCCTGTTTCAAAGACAGCCTTTTTTTTCGAGTGAAAATGCAAAACTTTTGCGTCTGCATGTGTAACTATAGTCTGTTGCAGAGTGGTGAACCCTCCCCATCTTTACTTCAGACAGACCCATTGTGGGATGCTCCAACGAAACCCAATCATGATACTGTTGCCAGTTAATTTAACTGTAAAATGTTCCACTAGGTTTTTTTCTTTGAGCATTTCATAACTTTCCCAGGCTTTTTTTTTTCTGCGATGTCCCTAATTTTTTTTAAACGTGTTACTGGTATCAAACGACTGCTTCTGACCCAAGCAGAGTCTTAAATTGCAATCATACTGTAGAGATCTTAAAAAATCTTAAATTGTACTTGCTGAAATCTGCAGAAACTCTGTCATCAACGTATTAGTCGAACTGGGACTGGGATTTGAACAGACAATCATCTCAGGAGATCCAGTGGCTGAGATGGTTGTAATTTACATGGGTGCAATAAAAAAATGTGGAATGGAAAATTTTTGCACCACAAATTTAGATACTAAAGACAGTAAAAAAAAAAAAGCAGCCTTTTTGCATTGTAATTAAAATATTGTATTTCAATTTTGCACCTAGTGGCGCATTTTCTTTGTCCCCCAGGACTTAGTCTTAACAGAGGCTGACACAAACATGTCCTCCTGATGACCCCAGTGAAGCTCTTGGTCCCGACCAACTGATCTGAGAAACAAATTGTGTTGTCCAAACATGTTTTCACTATCATATTTATTTAAAAAAAGGAAAGAAAAAAAACGCAGCGCATTGTCCCTGCTCAATACAAATATTGATAGTTGGAATTTACTACTAATTAAGTGAAATTTAGCATCATTAACATGAAAGGCGATGTGATGTCGATACAAGTAATAGCAAGCATGAGGCTCAGATTTAGAACAGTTTCTGTATTATTGTTAGCATGATGAATACTGATGGCAGAAAAAAAGTGTTTTAATTTCTATAGCCCGTCTACAGACTTTTCTGATACGAAAGGGCTCACGCCTCAAATTTGTCTTCAAAATGACAGTTAAAATAAATCACAACCTCTAAGTTATTAAATAAATCCTGATGATTACAGTTTTCATGATATAAGGATTTAGTGTAGGGCTGTTGTATCATATTCCATTTTTTTTTAACTATTTAAGCCTCATACTTTGGCAAATGAGCATAAAAAAAAACGTATTTACTCATCAGGTTGTGTGAATGTGTTTTTTTGTGAAGGAAGCGCCATCTCCTGGTGATAAGCCGCAACTGCAAGAACTCACAACCGTACAAAGGGAAACTGATCTGCCCACAGTAGAAGAGGGACCATTCTCTGTAACTGGAAGGTGGATGGAACCTGGCTCGAGGCAGCAATTTGGTACGGTCTCTGCTGCACAAGCAGGCGGTGTCTTTTGCGAGACGGTGCCTTCAGATGCAGACTTCCTGGTCGGCATGGCCACTGTGCCGGACTGCAGGACCTTCCGCAACATTAGCACAGGCTCCATCTACATCCAGGAGCTGTGCAGGCAGCTGACTCGATCAGCACAAAGGTGAGTGATGCTTTTCTTGCTTCTTCCCCTCTCTTTGTACCTTGCCAGTTTACTTATATATTTATTCCTTTTTCCAGAATATGCATCCCATTTGTTTTTGCTTCTTTGTGTTCGTTTGTCCCTTTTCACAGTCCTTTCTCTGCTGTTTCAGTCTGTTTTTCTGCCCAATGTTCCAGTTGTCTTGTCTCTTGCTGGTTCGGTGCTGCAACACTTAATCTAAAAATCTGTTGTTGTTTTTGTCCGCTAACCAGAGTTCTGGCCGATTTATTGGCCAATCGAACAACCATTATTGCTTCATTCAGCTTACATTAACTGCGTCGAACTCAAGTCAGTTGCCTCTCCACCAAGTTACTGCCACGGGATTGGATGATTGTATGTTGGCTTTAGTAAATAGTTGAACGGGTCTCTGGAATATATTGGCTCGTAGATTTATAATACCCACTAGAAAACACTTTTGGTTCACTCTTTTTCGGTCATTTGTGTGGTTCATCATCTATATACTCTAGATGTAGTCTGTGTTAACCCTTCCGATTCCAGCAGCCGCACGAGGTGGGAAACACCCAATCAGAAGCTCGAAGCTTAGATGCTGTGCCCAAAATATGTCCAAGTCTACTTTCAGCTTTTAAAACAGTTTGACTGTAACCTTATACTGCATCCTGGAAATGTTTGTGTTCCAATCTCTACTTAAGTTATAATTCAGTCAAAAAAGGGGGTAATTTTACAGGAGCTATGAATCCTGTATTATGGTTTGTAGGTTCATGCTGAAAAAAATATTAAACATGTAAAGATGCACTTTTAATTGTGAAATGAGGCCCCAATCAATTGAATAGAGACTACCACAGCACATATGCTCCAGTGAGGTAATGACTTAATAGACTAATGCTACACCCAAAACTTTTTTTCTTTAGCTCTTCTTTTGGTGCTCTTCAGTTAATCTGCTGTGCCGTTGATGTGATGTGTCAAGATGTGTAAACTGTGTCTGATGTGTCTTTTTGCAGCTTGGCAGAAGAAGACATTCTCACCGTACTGCTACGAGTTAACAAGGCGGTCGGCAGAGGAGTGTTTTTGAATCACAAACAAATGCCTGAGCCCAAATTTACCCTCACCAGGAAGCTCGTCCTCAAATTTATTAATCCTGACCAGCAGCCCGCTGCACAAAACTAGGATAAGAGATTAGCCCGGGATATCTTGGTTGTCCCGGCTCAACTTCTCCATGATCCAGTTTCACAAAACAGGATGTTATGACATAAGTTACCATGGAGATTTATTCCGTGGAGCTAGCCTGCTCCAGACCAGCCTAAGTTCCAGGATCTATTTAGTCTCATCCCTCATCCCAGTCAGCAGTCACAACAAATGGAAACCAATAGTTGTTCCACTGCCCACTACACAATGTTATCACACTCAACTAGACACACTGTCGTTAAACATTTGCAATCATTAATTTCAATGATTTTACATAAATGATGATTTTAGGTGATTTTGCACTCAGATAATTAACAGGAGAAAAGAGTGTCAAATCAAAATGCTACCCACCCCTACCAAAACCTGGGCTGAAAGTAGCATTAGCAGCTCGCAGTACATTAATGCACTACAAATAACATGCTGACTGGCAGGTTGGTTGGATGCAGAGAGAGGGGAGCCCGCAGGAGCTGGAGGAAGCCGGACCTAAAACTCCAGAGTCTGGAGGCTGCACCAATCAGCTCCCTGGAAACCTACACACTCACACTATCACAATCATTCACTTAGCTGCTCACCTGCAGCCCATCACACACAATCACCACAGCAGCACAGTCACCAGAGAGAGAGAGAGAGGACCACAATAGACACAGAGTTAGGGCACATACAGTAAACACTCAGTAGCTGCCTGTACAACCAATCGGCATACACACGCACACACACACAAACACACTTGATTACATTTAGGCTAATGAAACAGCAGAGGAGTTGAAGGAGCAAACATAATATTTATTTATCCCAAAGGGAAATTCAGTAGAGTCAGTGAGTTCATGTATTTCAGTTATAGTCTAATGGAGATAATTTGCACAGTTTCACTCACATCTGCAGTCAATTTCACTTACAATTTCAACTGATTCATAAGAGTACAACTACGTTTTCAGAGATTAACTATTTGGATTGTAATTGTGATGTTTCAGCGGAGCAGTGAGTGTATTTGTGCAGTACTTCTGCATTCAGGCGCTCTGCAGTACTTTGCAAGGCTTTCTCTCGTTCTATAACTGTGGCGCCATTGCCTTTCTTTCTGATTTGGTCCTTCACCTCCTGGTAAGCCTCCATGAGGATTTCTGCCTTAGACACGGAAAAGTACGCCGCTCTAGTTGCCAGGGTGAAACGGTGAATCTGTGATTGATGGTGGGATCTATGTGAGAAAGCTGTGTGCGCGCACTGATCCAGGATTGGTTTCACCTGGCTTGATGAATCCGTGACTGCTCATCCTGGTCTTAGTACAACCAATTGGTTCATTGAACCCAGCTCAGTCATCCCCGGAGTGTCTAAATCCTACTTCTGTGCAACGGGCCTCTGGGCTTATTGCAATGTTTGTAATGTGCCATATTATCTCAAATCCACCTATTTTATTGTGTTTATGACTATGTTTGAGTTTGTATTTTTCTCTGTACAACAGATGGTTTTATGAATCAAAGTTTGCATCATTTTAATGTCAGCCAGAATTCTGGCATTTTAATGCAAATTGGAGTGCTATTATTTTAAGAAACAGATGTCTCTTAATCTGAAAAGCATCAAAGCAAAACAAATTTTCTGAAAAATCAAGTTCTCCGTTGTACCCTCATGTGAATTTGCTGCTTTAAAAAAATACTTGAAGTCCTTATCACAGCAATCATACTGCTAATCAAAGCAGGAAAAGCATAGGTGTAAACAGTAACATTAATAATGCTCCATTTAGACATTTCTATGTCCAAATTCCATTAAATGTCCCAGTAAGCAATGTCAGTGAGTAATCCTGCATCATACCAGAACCTTGGGTGGTGCCTCTACAAAGTGGAATGCAGCCATCTCTAATGTTACTGATTCTACCTGGGCCCTTCCTGCTTTGGTTAGTCAAAATTAACATCAAGAGCAGGGGTCTCAAACTGGTCCATGGAAGGGCTGCTGTGGCTGCAGGTTTTTCATCCCAGCCAAGCAGGAGCACACCTGACACAGCAAATCAGCGGAGTGAACACAGCTGATTGGCAGGAGCAGGAGAACTCCCGATTCCACTCAACCAATCAACTGTCTTTACTTTGCTGTGTCAGGTGTGCTCCTGCTTGGTTGGGATGAAAACCTGCAGCCACAGCAGCCCTTTCATGGACCAGTTTGAGACCCCTGATCACGAGCCTTTGTTAAACTGAGCCAAAGGGGGGTGCCTGCTTCGATAATTTGGATTCT
>CAAKHG010038192.1:0-14603 GCA_901007715.1 Dactylopterus volitans | reverse complement strand
ATTCTGGTACTCTGGCATGCAAATCGGAGTACGAGAATAAACGAGGGCCTGCGGTCTCTGCTCCATTTGGTGTGGGGAACAGAGTTGACCATACGCAGGGTTTCAGCAACTGCTAGATATTTGTTCTGATTACGATGTTCAATTTGATATAAAATATAATGCAAAAAATGTTCATCTGTAGAGTTAAGGGAGGCAAGGACCTCAGATTCCCTCTTTTCTATCGCTCAGAGCAAATGTCTGATGTAAACCAAAGTATCTGGGACAAATAATAACCAAACTTCTGCTGGATGATGATAACTGATGTATGCACAGGCCAACATGCTTGCTAGGAGATTTTACTGTCGCTCTGTCAAATTCACACTTTTAGATCATTTTGTACACCACTGTATACTGCCCCCTTGTGGGTGAAGTTTAGGAACGAGCGCCATCACATATTACGGGTTGCATTCAATGACTGTTTTAGGATTATCATGAACAAGCCCAGGTGGAGTAGTGCCTTTTCTGCATGGCCAGAACTCACATTTGAGGCTCTCCTGAGGAACTTGATGCACAAATGTATATGCTGTTTAAATGGATAATGTTATCCAGGTCCCGACTAACCCCAAGCTCAACACTGTCAGGTACTATTCCCAGTTTTGGATTTATTGGTATCAGTGCCTTGTGCATGAGCTTTCCCTTATATGTGCTTGTGTGTTTTTTTAAATGTATGTGCTTTATGGACCCCGAGTCTGCTCAATAAACTTGAATTGAAAAAAAAAAAAACACTGAATGCAAATTATGGTACATGTATTAGTTAGTTATTGTGGTACTTTGAGGAAAATAAAGATTCCAAAAAAATATAAATTTTTATCCTTTTTTGGGGTTTCAATGGATGCAAAGCTTCCCTGAGATAAGACATAAATAACAAACTTTTTCTGACATGTTTCAACAACAAATGCAAACATTGTCATCTTTCACAGGTACATTCACTTTTCGTGAATATGCAAACATTTCAAAAGATTTTCACACAAGTTGTGATCTCACAAAAAAACACACTCAGACCTTCAAGAGGAGCCCAGAGAAACTTTCCACTTTCACTAATTAAATGTGACAACCTTGTGGAGTCAAAAGTCAGCATTTACATTATCCTGCACAGTCAATCGCGAAAAACCCAACTTATCAACTAATATATAACTGAAAAGGTGTGGCAAAAATATTCATTATCTTCACGATTGTACCTTGTGGTGTCACCAAAACACTCCCCACGCCTGCCTCCTGCTGGTCAAACTACAAAGTTGGGAAAAAGCTGTTTTTCTGAGTAATTTTTTTCTGTTTTTCGTGGTAATTTTTTCTCCCAGACAAGGAGGCGAGCTTCTTCAAAATCTCGCGAGGCGCTCCACCTGACACCTGCAAGCAGCCTTTGCATCCATGGTGACTCCTACTCATGGATGTATTACGCATCTGTGCTCCTGCACCTAGACAATTAAAACTAGGGTCAGTAAGGGTCAGCATAGGCTGTGCCTTGATCCTTGCCCCGTAAACAAAGCTATCCAGAGACCATACTATTTGCTTCCCACACTAGATGACGTCACATCAAAACTAGCTGGAGCACAATACTTAAGCGTGCTGGATGCCAGATCCGGCTACTCTGCAATCAACTAAGCCATGAATCATCCATGCTGACCACCTCCAACACCATCTGCGGCAGATACAGATTCAAGCCACTCCCTTTGTGAATCCTTTCTGCACGGGGGGAGTTTCAAAGTAGGGTGGGTGAGGCTTACGGAGGGCTTCAGGGCATCGCAGCGATCGTGGGTGACATCCTGGTCTTATGGCCATGCCGAGGAGGAGCATGACCCAGACCTGCGTGCCATGCTGGAGAGAACTAGAGAGAGAGGGGCGAAGCTCAACGAGGACAAGAGCATCATGTGTGTGCCAGAGGTGAACTATTTTGGTCACAGAGTGACTCAAGACTCAAAGAGTTTTTATTGTCATTATGCAAGCAAAACGAAATTCAGATGAAACTCATGGCATCAGCTCCCCTCAGGCAACTGTTAGAGGAGAGCAGTCAGTTCGTGTGGGACTCGAATCATGACATTGCTTTTCAACAAGTGAAAGACCTGTTGGCACAGGAACCTGCTCCTGCTCTAACATAGTTTGACCACACAAAGGATGTGACATGGACACCGGAGAGGAGCAGGAGAGTGAGCGAGACAAGTTGAACGGAAAGACGTGTTGTGAAGAAGTTGTGAAGTTAAAGCGGCCACGTCCCGCAGCAACACTGCCAGTTTGTATCAACACTTGAAACAGCACAGAGAAAAGCATGAAGAATTTATTGTCAAAAAAGGAAATAAACGTTTTTTACTGAAAATATCAAAAAATACTTTATTAATTCCAGAGGAAATTGTATAAATTGTATTTGTATTATATACATACTATATTTTTGTTAATAATTGTTTTTATTCGGTGTTGTTAATAGTTCCTGTTTTGAAAACAGTACTGTAAAAACTTTGGGTCTTGTATTTTTTCTGTTACTTAATATTTGTATGTTTTGAGTTGATACACACTTCAAAACAAATCATTTTCCTTAATAACCAAACAAGTAGACTGGTGATACAGTTTAGATATTATATTGTATTGCAATTTACCAAATCGTGCAGCACTAGCACGCAGTGCTTTTCGGATGCAAACGGTTTCACCCGTATCTGTACAGTCGACAGGTGGCTGCTGAGTCGGACCGCAGGAGTCGATCATGCGAAGGCCTCTGGCAGCGCCTCCCTACGACTACAACGCAGGACACTACAACGACACCGGCACGACATCATTGCACACAAGAATCTGAATCCTTTTATTCACGAGCCTGGAAAACAAATACCAGTTGCAGACACACTTTCCAGAAAGCCCATGGAGTGCAGTGAGAGCTCGCTGAGTGAAGGCATGGACTTACAAATACACACTGTGATCCACAACGCACCAGTAAGTGATAAGAAAAATGCATGCATGGGACTGGGAGCACATCACAAGCAGCCCACTGTGCCCACAGAGCGACGGGGTACCTGAGAAGACTGTTCAAACAGCCGAAGCCCTCGTGGACACACGCACAGCGGACAGGCCCCTGCCTGAGTCTACTGGAGTATAGAAACACCCCGGTTGATGGCCTGAAATCGTGCGGCGTCTGCGCTCAATCGTCGCCACCACTGACAAACAACTTGAACCACAGGTTGTCCACAGTAGCACAGTTCACAGCAGGAGGGAAGACCGCCAGAAATAACAGAAACTGTACCACGAAGGGGGCCGCAAAGACACGGCCCGCCCTGCCAGCAGGAGCCACGGCCCGTTTCCAACTGCTAAGTGGAAAGTGGGAGCCTGCAACAGTTGTAGATTCAGCAGGCGACCAGAGGTCACACGGCCTCCTCGCAGGCGAAGGCCAGATGCTCAGACGCAACAAGCGTCGCCTCGTTAAGACTGAGAACCGCACAGACCAAGGAGCACCAGGTTGTGACCTCGATCCTGAGAACGCCGACCCAGTAACTGTGCAACACCGATTCAAGCAGGCCCCAAAGAACCCTGGCACTTTACCACCACTAGATCGCACAGTGAACCCAAGGGACATTCTAGACCTGTGAAATATTAAAAAAAAAAAAAAAAGATGAAATGTGAAAGTACAACATGTTGATGTTGAAAGTGCTTATTCTGATGCTGCACTTAATAAATGCCAGAGTCAAACCCAAAACAAGTAAAACTGAATTAAAGTAAACAAGCAGGTCATGTTTACTTCCTTTATATGGAGCTCCCAAGAAAGGAAAGAATATCTTGTTCTACATCTTTTGCTCTATTATCTCAGAACAAAAATCACCCCGAAAACAGAAATTGCCCCCCAAAAAACAGAAAATGACTAAGAAACAGCTTTTTTTATTTGTCAAGTGACATATGATTCTTCTTGGAATATTTTTTTCTGATAAAAATATGTATATAATGGACTTTGTTGTCACAAAAGCTTTATTTGTGATATCCATGACTTCACTGTCGAAGGTTTATGAATTAATTCTTTAAAGTCCGCATATTTTTAATAAGGCCCTACGACTCCGTAAAGAAATAGCCTGAAATTCCAATTTCAACCACGTGATATTGTGCCTCCTCGTGAAATTCTGACTTTAGTTTCGTAACATTATGATCTTCTTATCAAGTTGTGACTTTTTTTTTCCAGGCAAGATTATCGTTCATGTCGTGCAATATGACTTTTTTGCTGTAAAATTGCAACCTTTTTTCCGCGCGCGGCCCCGCTATGAGCGCGCGAGCCAAACCTCCCGTCAGGTGCGCAGAGTCTTTCAAACGTTAACTTAAGGTAAATATCCCCAATACATGCTCGCCGTTTGACACGGCCATACAAACACGTCGTGAGTCAGCCGTCACGCCCACGGTCACACCCGCGGCCGGGCCCTGCGCGCACACGCACGCACGCACGCGTGCGCGGGGGCGCGCGGCGCGGATTCCTGCGGGCTCCACCCTGCCGCGCGAGCCTGCCCGCCCGCCTGCTTCCAGGAAATGCTGCGCTCGCCCCACGCATCTGGCCGCCGCTCCGCACGCCACCACCGGCCCGCGAAACACCCGCTCACCGAGCCGCAGTCTCCCGCCGCCCCGCTCCGCTCCGCTCCTCCCGTCGTTCCCCGCGGGCTTTCGTCATCCCCAGCGAGGGCGTGGTGAGACCTCAACCGTCAACTTTCCATCGCCGTGAGAGGCGCCTCTGTCCTCGGGATCTCACACTCGGTAAGTCGGGCTAAGTTGCCCTGCTGCGGGGTTGTTTTTTTTCTCTCTTCTGGAGTCTGTTTGAACTTCAGCTGCGGGAGTCGAGTCGTGTTTGGCAAATTCTCTAACCTGAAAAGGCTTTTTTTTAATTTTTTTTTTTTTTAATGTCAGCGGAGGTTCGAGTGTGGGACGCGGTGTCCTCGCCTGCCTCAGCCAGGTCGCCTCGCTGCCGCCGGGGCACTGGGAGTGGGACTGGGACTGAGAGTGGGACTGGGAGTGGGAGCGGGACTGGGACTGGGAGCGGAGCGCTTTGCTCTTGAATAGCACAGCAGCTTCTTGGCGTGACAGTCGGGCGGCAGGCGAACGCGGCCCAGGTCGGACACACCTGAAGGGAACGCCGCGTTGGCTCCTGAGTAACACCCGTGAACCTCGTCTCGGGTGATGGGGTCGGTGGGGGTGGGGGGTCGCTTGCGTGGTTAACCGCCTGTTTACGCTGTCGAAATCCAAAGTTAAACCACTTCACTAACTCCGTTGAGGGGAACTCCTTCGTTTGTTTTCGTGTCGTTTGTTGACATAGTTTTCGCAATAAACAAGAGAGACGCCACATATAAAGATGCAATGGAGCCAAATGAGGGATGAGAACATTTCCACGCACGTCGGGGGTGGGTGGAGCTTGCGCACGTGACCTCGGGTTAAGAGTGTGTGAGAATTGTGTGTTGCTTGTTTTTTGTGTGTGTGTGTGTTTTGTTCCTTTTTCTTCTGTGTCTCTACCTTGTTCGTAGCAGTTTAGTAGAGAATGAGAATGCATTTCTGCACCGTGAGAGAGGTCACGAACGCAACTAGTGCCCATCTCCTGCATGTCATGTAAAAATAAAGACTAAACCCTAGGAGGTCACTGTTGAGGTCACCTGTCTGCTGAGTTCGTGCCAGATTCACAGCGCGGCCTGCCACAGGACCTCCGTGTAACTAAAGGATAAATAACACAGTTAATGGCAATAGAAAAGTTGATAAAAGATCAGCTACCAAGAGGGCGAGAGGGTTTAAGAGTCTGCATTGTTAAGAAGAGGGATGGCAGAGGGAATAAATCGTTTGGATTAGCGGTTAGTTTTACAAGCATGTATAATGTAACACCCTTGATGGCGACAAGGAGATCTCAGCAGCAGGGACGTGTTTAGAAGACGATGCACTCTAGGCTTTGTGGAGGGTTTGCTTCATAAAATGAATTCAAATCTCCTTGTTCCACCGCAGTGGTCCTGGAACAGATAAACCTTTTACCCCCAAACACCCTCTTCAGACATACCGATATCATGTATGGGAGTTAAATCGGGGACTCCTGTTTAATCACGTGCCTCAGTTCAAAGGCAATAGAGAGGTTTTTTTTGCGTCAAGTCGGTTGGTAAATGTTGATTGCACAAAGCCGTGGCCATAGAATGGTGACACCCCCGCGTGTTTAGACTAGTTCCCTATAGGCCCTTTTCAGAGGGGACATGTTGACTTGTCAAAGCAGGAAAAGCCATTGTTCCACGGTGAGCTGGCATGCACAATACCAGAGCCCTCAGTGTGGCTCACCCAAACAGAGAGCAGCCATCGTTAATGTCACGAATTCCACCTGTGCTTTTCCTTGTGCGCCTGCTGTTGTGCAAACAAATACAATTTGTAGCCGCGTATGCTCGTTTTTGTTTTTGTTTTTTTTTTAGGCATCGAGTACATTATCTGAGCCAACTTGTCTCTTGATTAAAGCGGCCTTCACCTTTCTTCACCTCAGCTACCAGCCGAGCAGCCTGAATAGTGCGTCATGTTGGCACCTGAGATGGTGACGACGTATTTACCGTCTGCTGGTTGTCATATGAACAGGTATCAAACGTTGCCGCCGGTCATCGGCTGCCACACTCTGCAACTTCATCTTGGAACAACCTCGAATGAGATGGTACCATTCATTTTTCTCTTAAACGCATTTTTTGAACTGAACTCAGCATGTTTTTTGCAATTTTTCTTTTCTTTTTTTTTTTGGTAAATGCAGACGTACCTGCTAAATCCAGTCAATGGACTCCTTTCAGATTACCAGCAACCCTGGTTCTCATTGATAGAGGCTGAAGCTAAATTGCTGGTGCGGTGCTATGACGCGCTTGCGGCGGGCACATACTCGCGTGTCCCGCCTGGTGTCATGTTTACATCACTGCTGATTGAAGGTGAGGCTGATAAATACCCGTGACTACTGCAGGGTCATGTGACCTGTTAGGGAATGTCGATTGTACCCTTTCAGAGCAAAGACAAACGCCTGATGTTTAGAGGGTGTTAGCAGGTTTTTTTGATCAGTGTGAAAGGGGCTTTATTGTTTTCTTCCGCCCCTCCTCCGCTGCGATGCCGTAAACATTTGTTTGCGCGAAGGAATACTCAAAATACGTCATTACTGTGTTGACAGAATATGTCGTGCTTCTTTCGTGTCTCCTATTTATCAACTGATGTTTCATGCCATGTGTGCTGTTGGTTGCTGATGAGAGTTATCTGGTGTGCCACGTTGAAGCTGGTGGTTGTTGTTGATTTATCATATTTCATTGCCACCACTAACAGAGTCGCCCTGTGGTGGTGAGTCAGTGTTGCATTATTTGCATGTGTGTTTGCTTCCACGCAGCACAGTTGATTTCTTTACATTATTGGCAGCAAGGCCAAAGAAAAATGATGAGGTACATCTCCCTTTCTGATGCCCCCTCTCCCCGCTAGTAATTTCAGTAGATTTGTTTACTGACCCCAACTTGATGTGGTCGTTCTTTTAAAACCTGAAAAAAAAAAATCACACTTTTTTTCACATTATCTGATTTTCAGTTTCACTTCCTCAAGAAAGTGGGAGCCGTAAGAGTGACAGCAAAGGCCAGGTTAGTTGTTGATGAAGTTCAGTCAGAATATTGGATTGATTTTTAATTTGTGACACTGATCGTTGGCGTCGCCGCTACCAATGTAAAGCAAGCAACTGTTACACCTATAACCGCATCATCAATGATGCAAAACTGGCTCAGTTCCACAGGATGACTGTGTTAGTGGTGACAGCGGAATATGATCATCAACTCAGGCCACCAGCTTCAACTTCGCACACCTTTTACACATTTAAAACTAGGAACTGGCCTAAAAGTGTGAATCAGTTTTTCCACTCTGTTTTCTGTCCTGTTGCATGGTGCTGGGAATGTGATGTAATGGCAGCACAAGGTGGAGCCAGCTGTTGAATTCTTTAACTGTCTGTATTCCCCTAAAAGTCCCCAGTTGAAGTGCAGCTCAGGCGATATGTGACCTTTCTTAATAACTGGCAAGGCCTCTACAAACAAAAAAGGTTTTCATTTTTGCACAGTGTATTCAGTGTCTTGACGAGATGATGAGTGTACGTCCGTTTGTGGAAGAAGAAAAAAATTCTAAAATCTAACTCATTCCGTGTGAAAAAGGTTCAAATGAAGTATTTTAAGTATCACATAAAAGTGCCACAAGCCTTTTAACACTCATGGAATGTTTGTGTGTGTGCGGCATGTGTGTGTGTGTGTGTGTGTGTGTGTGTGTGTGTGTGTGTGTTAATTATTCAAAATATTCGCTCAGAACTACATGACTGCATGCGTTGTTTCCTGAGCCTGTTGTGGTTTTTTGAACCACATTGCTAAAGAGAACCGTATGTTCACTTCAACCTGGCACAGTCCCAAGCGTGTTTGACACTGTACATGAAGATAAAGTAACTGTGT
This sequence comes from Dactylopterus volitans, assembly GCA_901007715.1. Taxonomy (NCBI): domain Eukaryota; kingdom Metazoa; phylum Chordata; class Actinopteri; order Syngnathiformes; family Dactylopteridae; genus Dactylopterus; species Dactylopterus volitans. The sequence goes on along the minus strand of CAAKHG010038192.1, from coordinate 6,159 downwards.
TATCACATGCACGCATATACATACACACGCACGCACGCATGCACGCACATACACACCAAGCACCCAAATGCTTATAGTGTTAGAGGCGAGTCTGAGCTTTTTCTGAGGTCTTGAAGTATATTTGTTTGTGCTGGCTTATATTGTTTATTCTGAGGTAAATGTCAGCATGCTAACATGCTCACAATTACAATGCTACAATGTTGATTTGCAGATGTTGACCATATTCACCATTTTTTTTAATTACTATTTAAACATCAAAAGTTTGACAGGTGGAATAGAAGTGAAAAATCAAAAATCAGGGATGTATAAACACAATGCACTGACAGTAAAACATCCATTGTCCATATATGGAACAAACACACTGCCATAATCTGAAACTGCAAAAAAAAAAAAAAAAATACTTCAGAAGGATGAATATTAATTATCTAAAGTTTGAGTCTACTAAAACACTTTTGCACAACTGCACAGTTTGAAATGTTTGTATCATGTTTTGAGAAGTATCGTAATAGGGTTTGAAACTTAATCTGAAACTGATGCGCATATGTTTGCAAACAAATTCCTAAAACTTTAGTTGTCGAAGAGCGAATCATTTGGTGTATTTGTTTATGTTATTGAAATTGCAGCACTGCATGAGATCATAAAAAAAAACACTGCACCGCCTCTGACAATGCGTCTCTGCTGCTGCTCCAGAAAACAATGCACAGCTACTGCACATCGGTTACCGGTCAGACGGAAGGCTCAGTTCACCTTTGGTTCAGTCAGTGTGGTTAAAGTACCGCACATGTTTTTGTTGAAGGTGATGGGTCACTCCTGATTGCAAGTTAAATTTTCCCTGAAGTATTTTCCTCATTATTTATATTTGCTTGCTTTGAGTGATAGAACTACCTCCAGAAGAGGTGTTTATGTTTTGCTAAAGGTGTTTAGTGTGTGATGTCATTGACCTCTGCTTGTAAAAATATAGGACAAAAAGTGTTTGTCACAAAACACTGAAACAGTCGTTTCAGAACAACCAGCAGTTAAATCAGCAATTTTTGATTGATCCATCATTTTTTTGATGATCCCATTTTTTACACGATTACCTAAGTAATGTTCAGTTAGAAACATTTGATAAAATTCTAGTACCTAAAAAAATAATTGTCATAGTACTGCGTTCCAGACATCATGTTTGTATAAACATGAGGAATCTCATAAATAGTTTTCAATTCACCGCTTCCCAGTTGATCAACATCTGAAAAGACAATGGACAGTCAAAATCCAGAGATGGACAAAATATTAGGAATAGTATAAATTATTACATTACATGGAACTACATTACATCAGTTGGTAGAGTGGCCGTTCAGTAGTCGAAGGGTTACTGGTTCGATCTTCAGCTCTGGCAGAGATCATGTCGAAGAGTCTTTGAGGAAGATACTGAACCTTCAGTTGTTCCTGATGAGCAGGTTGGCACCTTGTATGGCAGCTTCCTCCATCAGTGTATGAAGTGTGTGTGTGAGTGTGTGTTCAAAATACATGAACCCCTCTCTATAGCAGATTAGATACAAACTCAACATTAGAATCCTCATTAGGGAAGGACGTATTGCAGGCATGTTGTATTATACTGAGACTAAACCGGTCAGTGATTTTAATGTATTGGCTGATAGCTGCATATGTAATCTCAAATGCGGTGGCCAGTGGTAACAGGTTCTAAATTTTCAAAAGACCACGTGAATGCATTTAAAAAATATTAGTTCAAACAATAACATTAAGAAAGATCACATAGCAAATTTAGTATTGCCGATAAGCGATGTGATGCAGTTTCGTTGGGTAGAAAATGTTAAATATATTCCAGTGACTTCTGAAATGAGAGTTAATTTATCAGTTATGTCAAACGAATGTGATGATGAAGTGAGAGAATGCTGCCGGAAACTCTGTGGCTCGAAAAAACCCAAATCTCAAACCATGGATGTCGTAAAGTCAGCTCTGAAATACCATTTTGCGCAACAAAATACAAATGTACATTTGAGTGCAACACTTGTGGAGCAGCTTTCAGATCAACATTTACAGAGTTTCAACTGCAAAATTAAAAAACACACAAGATGTTTCACACTTACAAAGCAAAAGTTTAAAAACTTTTTTTCCCCCTAAAGTACAACAGGGAAACCAGGGAACACACGAAGTCAAATGGGGGAACAATGGCAAATTTATATCTATGAAAATGTGTCTGTAGGAATATTGCAGTTGTGAAAAGGGAAAACTCAAATGAAAAAAAAGAAAACGCTAATTTTGCTTATTTTTTTCAGCCTGTCAAAACAGTATACAAGCAATCTAAACTTTGCTCAAATCCTGCAAATGTTTTTCTGTACCAGATCTAAAGCTTTCAAACAGTAATATTTACCATTTCGACAATTAAGCTTTCAGTTTCAGATTACACAGGACATTAGTTCCTTATCCCTGGTCAAAATGTGTCAGTAAGTTGTAAAAAAGACTCCAAACCAGTCTTAAATGATAGCTGAGAAGGTTGAGAGCCAGGAACTCTCATACACCACTTGTGAATAGTGGAAGGTCAAGAGTCAGTGAAATACTTTGATTTGTTTTGCATATACAATATTGGGTGTAAAAATGCAAAAAAATAAATGGGAGCCATTTTTAAAACAAATAAAAAATCAGCGGTTCGACTGACATTCCTTGAATGAGCAGTAAAAGAAACACGATTTAAAGTAAGTAGAAATAGACACATCAGTTATTGCAAATAAAGTCTTTATATATTATATATTTTCACAGTAGCCATTGCGTAAGTGTGATTTATTAACTTCATAGAGGTCCTGTACAGCATGTACGATACCTGCACCGTGGTCCAACTAAATGGAACACAGCTATGATTACTGTTATTAATTATTCCCCTTGTTTAAATTCTGCAGTGACTTGTCAAAATGGCTGGAGTGAAAAGAGCCTATTGATTAAAACTGTGCATCAGTTAACATGTGGCTTTTCAAGGAAGACATTCGAATTGGGTAATTAAACAGTGATGGTCAGGACATTTACAGCTGAAAAAGAAGCTCGTCTTCCTGGCACTTCTCAACTGGGGTTTCTTAAACTCGCATTGATGTGCTTTGTTTTGGTCATGCAGGCTCAACGCGAAAAGCTGCAAAACCATAAAGTTGGTGTGGCTCTGCCCACAGCTTCATCCTCACGCATCCAAAAAAATGTTGAAATAAAGGGTGAATTTCAAGTAACCTAGCGAACATTCACTACCCACTGGCCTCTAGCAGCTCATGAGGGACGAATCGGACTGCAGTGCTACTAAATGCTCCATTTCTCAACTGACTGTATGCTGTTTAATGATCATTTTTATTTTAGATTAATCTGTCAATTATTTTCTCAGTTAATCGAGGATTAGTTTGTTTCTATAAAATGGCAGAAAACGGGGGGAAATGTTGATCAGTGTTAACCAAAGTCCAAGACGACATCCACAATGTCTTTTTATCATCTACATCCAACGCTATTCGTTTTACTGTCATTGCAAGGTAAAGAAACCAGAAAATACTGACATTTTAAGAATTGTTTTCGTTAAAAAAAATTACTCGATTATTATCAAAAGAGTTGCAGATGAATTTGATGGTTGACAACAAATCGATTAATAGTTGTAGTCTTTTGTTGCAGCTGTAAATGGTACTGATGAAAGCGTTAAGTTGTAAAAAACTGAGTAAAACTAAAACATTGAAATGAAAGAAGCGCAATGCCCGTGATGCTTCATCAAAATGATCTAGTTTAAGTCCGGATATGCCATCTACCAATATTTGTGGGGTAAAAATCAGCAGCTTGTGTTATCCGGGCAGCATGTTTGTTTTGTTTGATGCATTCTGGCAGGTTGCTGTATGTCAGCTTCTGTACCTGGAAAAACAAATGTTCTCTCCTCACAGGCAACATGTCCAAGTCAGACTACCCACCCGGGTATGATGACTCCCATGGCCCCATGTATGCACCACAGGGCGGGAATTACCCACCACCCCCGCCATATGGCTTCCCTGCCTATGGTGGACCTCAACCTGGCCAGCCGTCTGCTCCGTACCCCAGTGGTCCACACGCCCCCCTGTACCCGGGCCAGCCTGGCGGCTATCCTCCGGGACCGTACCCAGGGCAGCATCAACCTGCTGGGCCTCCAGGAGCCGGGTACCCTTCTCCCCCTCCAATGCCCCCTATCGTCCCGCCTACTATACCAGAAGATGTCTTGAGCTCTGGTGAGACGCAGGCTTCGTTTGTGAACTTGCAGCATTTCCGTGTGGTGTTTGACGGTGTTTTACAATAAAAGTATCAGGACATTTTTTGTCAGGATGATACTGACTCCTCATCCTAGATTTCAAAACGATGCATTAGCTTAACGTCCTGATAAGATGCGGCAACGGGGTGCTCATGTGTCTGCTCTCCTGGCACAGGTGACGAGTTTGCTGCGAGCGGCAGCGGTTGGGACAGTCTGAGCATTCGCCATGCCTTCATCAGGAAGGTAAAAACACACACACACACACACACCGCTCCTTCAGCTCCAGGTTGTCTCTTGCTTATCATTAGCTCCAAGTGACAGAACGAAGCAGATGCCTTTCTGAAAGACAATTTCCTGGCAGCCTTTGAACTCTCAACACTGATGTTTCTCCAAATTCATCTACATCAAGCGTGATGATTTTTTTTCATAGGCAGTAGGAGTGTCAAATTTTACTTGCATATTGTGATAAACGAGGAACAACCCGGCCTGCTCAAACGAGGAATCATGGGATGCGATATTCTCCCTTCTGCTTGTTTTTTTCAGGTGTATTTGATTTTGGCGTCGCAGCTCCTCGTCACCACAGCCATCGTGGCTGTGTTCACGTTCGTGTGAGTCTACTTTGCGCGCCTCGTATGTGTATGTATGTGTTTCAGCATAGTGTGTACATGTGCACTGTAATGGGACCGTCTCTCCGTCTCTCACAGCGAACCTGTCAGAATGTTTGTACAGCGGAACCAGGCTGTCTACTGGGCATCCTAGTGAGCATCACTCTGAGGTCACAGTATATTTTAAAGTCATGTGGTTTCCATCACAAATGCAGAACTTGTGAATGTTGCCGTTTCAGTGCCGTGTACATCGTCACCCACCTTGTGCTGGTCTGTTGCAAGGGGCCACGGTGAGTGCATTCGATCAGTTTTGCCAAAACTGTTTGCACAGAGAATGTTTATAAAAATCAGCCTGCATTGAATTTTCCAATCCAACATTCTTTGTAGGAGGAAGTTCCCATGGAATGTCATGCTGCTGCTCCTCTTTGTAAGTTGGCCGAGTGTTTGACCGACGAATCAGGCAATAGAGATGATTAAGTGGTAACGGTTTCCTGGACTTGGTTCAAGTCTATTATTAGGCTAAAATTCATTCCCAGTGAAGATTTCCATCAGCCTTCATTGGTGCTGCAGACCCAAGCAGTGAGTCTTGTTTTATGTCGCTTTTATCAGCGCTGTCAACCAAAGGTCTCCACGCAAGACTTCATGGAGCAGATTCAGACCAGTCAGTGGTGGCGTTATTGGTGTTGCATTTCCAGATGTTGAGTTCTGGTCTGAAAGCTGCAGTTCAGCGATTACGGCTTAATATCTTTTTAGGGCATTTTCCTTTTCGCGTAGCGATAATCTCAGTTAAAGTGGCAACAGGCGAGAGTTTTGATTGTACTTACTATTATTTAGTCAATAATTCTGATTGTTCCTGGTCTTCGTGTAGCTACTGGTTCATTTTCTGGATGCGAGGAGCAGCTTATTGGTAGCATTAGTGTTGCATTCAGGAACATGCAGTAAAGAGGAGCTTTCCTGCCACAGGGCTGGTGGTAAACAGTATTGCATAATAAAGACAAGACCTGCAGGTAACCAGCCTAACAGCCGATGGTGTTGCCACTATCTTGTACAACCAACATCGACATAGCACAACTTACAACACAATAGGTTAGTAATATGTGAAGAACATATTGCAATATACAGTACATTATATTGAAAATATAATGTATATGATGTGATGATGTGTTTTTTGCATGCAAGCATGTACTGTAGCTTATAATCATAGATTTAGCAAACGTTACTGGGTGGATATTCCTCTTGATTGTTGTAATGCAACTATTTTTGGACAATTTTTTTTTTTTTTTTTTTTTTTTTACAAGTTGCACCAATGTAAACTTT
>CAAKHG010038180.1:0-19574 GCA_901007715.1 Dactylopterus volitans | reverse complement strand
TTTCCGAGATTTTCGGAGTGAGCAACAAAAAAAACGTAGCGAGAAACACCGGAGCTGCTTTTGGTTCGAAGATGTACAACGTAACAGTACAGCACTTATACTTCACCGGGAACGCTGTGCTAGACTGAGTACTTACTACTTGGTTTCCTAGTCCGTATGTAGTGCTTGAGGTATGAGTATGGAGTACATGAAATGTATGTAGTAGTCATTATGTAGCTGTAATTGTGAGAATGTAGTACATGAAGTACGAGTTAGCCGTTGTGAGAATGCTGTACATGAAGTATGAGTGTGCAGCAGTGGCCAGTATGTAGTACATGAAGTATGTGTGCAGTTGTAGTGAGTGTGTCGTACATGAAGTATCAGTGTGTAGTAGTGAGTGTGTAGTCCATGAAGTATGTGTGTGTATTAGTCGTGAGTGTATAGTCTATGAAGTATCAGAGTGTGGTAGTGAGTGTGTAGTACATGAACCAGGAGTGCGTAGGAGTACTCATGAAGTATGAGTTTGTAGTCGTGAGTGTGACGTCCATGCAGTATGAGTGTTTACTCATACTCAGTGTGTCGTCTATGCAGTATGGGTGTGTAGTGGTACTCAGTGTGTACTCCATGCAGTAGGCAGGTGCGTGTGAACCCGTCTCCAGGGTGACCGGCGTTCCCCGTCATGCTCCGAGCTCCCTCAAACTCTCCCCGCGTCTCCCGTCTCCTCACGACTGGCCTCCTCCCTGGGCTCTGGCTTCCTGCTGCGCCCTCCAGGCGGCGAGCACCTCGTCGTCCTCGGCCTCGGCGGCGGCCCGAGCTCTGATCCTCTGCCTCGTCTGGGCGATGAAGGTGGCGATGTCGTCCTCCTCTTCGTCGTTGGCGTCCTGCTCCCTCCTTCCCCTCCTCCCTTCCGCCTCGCTGTCCTCATATCGGGAATACTGAGTGAATTTTCTCTTGCTGGAGAAGTCGTGGTGGCCCGCCGCCGCTTCCTCGCTGTCGCTGTGGGCGCCGTACGAGCGCCGCGCCCGGCTGTAGCTCTGATCCAGCCCGTTACAGGAATATCCGGCGTCTTCGCCAGACGCATCCTGGTGTAGCCGTGACCTGTATCTGGAGGCGACGCCGTACGACTCCTCCTCCTCTTCGTCGGCGGAGTAGGAGGCCCTGCGGCTGGAGAAGTCGAATTCGGAGGCGGAGGCGTCCAGATCGTCGTAAGGGTCCTCCGAAGGTCCAGCTTCTGACCCGGAGGCCGGTTTTCTCGGCGGAGGCCTGACGCTTTTCAGCCAGTCGTCCACGCTGGTGTTCCTCTCTTTCTCCAGAGCCGGATTGAGCGTCAGACACCCGGAGAGGCCGTAAGTCCTCGCAGGTTTCTCCTTTTTCTTTGCTTCCTCAAGAAACTCCTCCTCCCTCTTCTTCCGCTCCTCCTCCTCATCCTCATCCTCATCCCCCTTCGGTTTCTTTTTCTTGTAGAGAGTGCTGCGCTTGTTGTCCTCCAGGATCTTCTTCTTCTCGTAGGTGGCCATCTTGCCTCTCATTTCGGATTTGATCTCCTTGTCGATGCTGTCCAGTTTGTTCAGGTCGACCTGGTCCTGGAAGAGGCTGAAGAGGGGGACGCTGGTGGTGGTGATCTTGTTCTTCTTGGCGCCCAGGCTGGAGCTCAGAGCCGAGCTCCGTCCGGAGAGGCCGGAGGCGCCGCTGAAACCGGAGGCGCCGCTGAAGCCGGAGGCGCCGCTGAGGCCGGAGGCGCCGCTGAGGCCGCCGGCTGACAGGACCGACGGCGCCCTGCCGCGACCCTGCGACAGGGCGCTGGAGTAGGAGGCGCCGCTCAGCATGGAGGCCTTGTCATCATCTGTTCCTCGGCCGGAAACCACGCTGGCGCCACCGAAGCCAAACTCTGATCCCGCGCGCGACGGAGGAGGCAAGCTCATCTCGCTCTGCTTCTGTTTGATGGTTTCAGTCACGACGTTGGCGATCCAGTTCTGGATGCTGGCCAGGTTGACCATGGGCTCACCTCCCGGGCCCTGGACAGTCGGGACCGGAAGGATGGGAGGAACCGGCGTCACGGGGTTCGGCGGGCCGGCGGCTTGAGAGGATCTGCTGCCGCGAGCCTGCGAAACCGAGGATATGACGGATGACCTCCCGCTCAAAATGGACATGCTGTCGTCGTTGGCGACGCTCGGCGGGCCCGTGACTCCGGCGCCGGCCCAGAAGGCGGACAGAGGTACCGTGCCGCCGCTTACGCAGCTCTCCGTCTCCCAGCCGCAGATGGACTGACTCTCCTCTAATGTCTTCCTGGAACGCTCCAAAAGTTCCTCACGCCTTTGCCGCCGCTTGACCGTGGCGGAGTCCTCGCCGCGACTCATCTCCAGAATCTCGTCCTTGTTCTCCTCGCCGAGACGCTTCTGCTGCCTCAGCTTCCACGCCTGATAGGCCGTCAGGTTGACGTCCTCGAAGGACGGCGTCTTGGCTTCCCCGTCGGCGTCGCTTTTCTCTCCGTCTCCCACAGAACTTTTCTCCCCGTCCTCCCGGTCTTTCTTGTTCCAGCCGAACTGGATCCGCTTGACCCGCCAGCGCTCCAGAGGCGTCATCTTCTCCTTGTTCTTCTGGCAGAAGTTGTACATGGAGCTGGTCTCAGAGAGGATGCTCTCCACCTCGTCCTCGATCTTCTTCTGCCCTTCTCCTCCGTCCGCGGCGGTGCTCTCGCTGCCCTCGTCGTCCTCCTTCCGGCGGTAGCGAGCGGCGGCCTGCTCCTCGATCTCCCTCAGCCGCTGTTTCCAGAGGTCGGAGTAGCTGGTGCAGCTGGATGTGGACATGGCGTCCGAGGGCGGGCGCCTGTTGCGGCGCTTCAGCCGCTCTTTCACGGCTCGCACGTCCTCGCTGGTGACGCTCTCCAGGTCGGCGTCGCCTCCTCCGCCGGGCGTCCTCGTCCGGCCGCCGCCGAGCGACTCGCCGTCGTCCTCGTCGCAGTTGAGCTGCGCCTCCCACCAGTCGTCGCTCTGGTAAACCTCGTTCCTCCGCTGCCACTCGCGAATCATGCTGTCCAGCCCCTCGTCATCATCGCCGTCCTCCCCGCCTTCCCGCTCCGGTAGCGGCGGCTCAGTGCGAACGCCGGCGTGTTGCTGGCCGTCCGTCCCGTTCTGCACTCCGATCGGTCCGCTCCTCAGCGCCGCCGCCGCGGACGAGGCGACGCTGCTCATCACGCTGGCTCCGTCCTCCTCCTCCTCCATCATGATGGAGTGCGCCTTCACTCCCATCATGCTGCGCTCCTCCTCCTCTTTATCCGTATCGTCCTCGTCCTCGTCGCCGCCCTCCCCGAAGATGCGAGCGCGCGCCCGGGCGTCGATGACGGAGCACTGGCTGAGCGTCTCGTCGTCGTCGTCGTCGCGCTCCTCCAGCAGGTTCTCGTTGAGCTCTCGCAGCTGCTTCAGGAAGCCCTCGTTGGGGTTGATGGCGCGTTTCTTCCTCATGGAGGTCAGGGCCTCCATGATGGTCATGTGCTGGAAGATCATGAGGTAGGAGGCCACCAGGACAGCGGAGCGACTGACGCCCATCATGGAGACCACAAGAACCTTTCCTGCAGGCAAAGAAAACTGCAGTTCAACTGATATTGAACACGTGAGGCTGCATAAACAGTATAAACAGTATTTCTTTGAGGCATATTGCACATTTTTTATCATGCACCGCTTAACATTTGCCTTTGAGTCATGCTGATTAATCGCACTGATATCTGACGTGTGATGTCGCCTCGTTATCTGGACTCCCAGTTATGAAAAAGTTCTGCATATGCATGAAAGGTCAGCGCGGCTGCTCTCGTGTGTGATTTAATGTCCCTCTTACGTAATGAGGACGCATATGTACCGAAGCACATGAATGTCAATCACATGCAGTTACGAGTGCAGAACAGCTCAGATCTCAATCAGGTCAGCGCGGTGGATCGCAGCCATAAGATACCGACTCTGCAGATTTTATCATTTTTATATCTGTAGGGATAAATCAGATTACTGTAAATATTTGTGCTGGCAGTGTTTTTTGTTTTTTTTTCTTTGGCTCCAAGTAATGCGTGACTGCAGACGACAACAACAACAACAGCAGCGGCGGCGAGTGTGCGCGGCTGCTGGCGTCACGGGGCAGCAACGGGAGCCGGCTGCAGCTACGGCACATGCGCGGCGGCCGGCCTTGTGATTGCGCCTCCTTTCCAGGAGCACGTTTGTGTTTCTCGGAGGCCGTGATGTTGTGAGAAGTAAAACGTTTTGCGTCGGCTGTTGGAGACCTTTCGGCTGCCTGCGGGCTTTGTAAAAAAAAAAAAAAGAATGCGTGATGTTCTGCGCTGTCCCCTTTTTGAATAGACGGCGAAATTAACCGTCGACTAAAAAAATCAATGTGAGCTGCAGGGCATTAAAGAGCCACAAAACATTTCACGAGGAAATAGCCAGTGAGGAGGGGCACAGAAAGGGCAAAGCGGGGGCTCACCTTTGTGTGTCAGCAGAGCCTCGTCCAAGAACTCGGCGGTGGGCCGGAAGTGCGTGGAGATGTCCACATAGGGGAAGTCGTCCACCTCGATGCCCATGTACCGGACGTTCATGCCGGCGTAGAAGGACTCCCCCGTGTAGACGCCGGTGCCGTGGGCGGCGTTGAGGACGTGGGTGATGCCCATTCGCTTCAGGCGAGCCTTGTTGACGGCGACGGAGCTGAGGAGGAGGAATTATGAAATCGCGGTGAGACTAATGCCTTCCTGCGAAAGGGCCACTGCGGCGGGGAAGCCCGGAAAGTCCGCTCGGCCAGCCTATTCTGGGGCTCCCAACTTTCTCACGCTATTTTTCGACATCTGAATCGATTTGAGAAGTTGAGGGAAACGCAACCGGGAGAAATCTAGCGTTTTGACCCCGTCACAGCTCAGTCAAGTCAGTTCTATTTACGTGGCGTCAAAGCACAACTAAAGTCATCGCATGACACTTTACAGGCAGAGCAGGTTGAGACCGACTCTTTAATTTACAGAGACCCGACAAGTCCCTCATGAGCACTCGGTGACGGCGGCGAGGAAAAACTCCCCTTTAACAGGCAGAAACCTTGAACAGAGCTTGGCTCGAGGTGGGCGGAGCCATCTGCCTCGACCGGTTGGGTTGACAGAGAGAGAGAGAGAGAGAGGAGGGCTGGAGGACGGGGGATAAAGAAATGCACAGTAATATTGACCACATAATAGTGGTGGAGGTCCATGATGGACATAAAGGTCTCCGTCTCTGCAAGACAAGAAAGCCCCGAGGACGAAGTTCATGGATGGATGAGGGAGAGGATGGGGAAGGAGAGAGAGAAGTCTCGCTTGTGACACGGATCATCATCTCAACATGACTTCCTCATTGAACGTAGCGAATAACGACACTGACGAGAGTTTGTCTGGGAGGTCAGATGCAAGCCAGCGAGCTTATCTGGCCCCCAGATCATGTTTTCGAACCAGTAGATACCAGTTGGGCAAAGAAAGCAGGTCAGTTTTTGGCAGCAGACAAGATCCTCTTTGTGGCAGCACTTCATGGAAAATAAGCTCCTCATTATTGATGACAACACGCTAGACAAAACACATTTCTCTGAGATTTGGACTCTGGGTATTTCTGATTTTTTCCAGCCAAACTGGCCGTGAGGTGGACAATGAGACCTTTGTTGATAAGCAGCGACGACGTCCTTCACTTGACTGAAGGACAAACGCTTCTTTAAGAGTTGAGGACTCTGGTGTGAAACCCAATTGATTATCATCCCCACAAAAAAAGAGACCATCTTCGAGAAAAATGTCGCGGATGTGTACTTTCCCCTCGCTTATTCCGAGGAAACTCACTTGTCAGCGATGAAGATGTTTGGCCACACCTCGTCCACAGGGTTGAAGGGAGCCTCCAGGCGGTCCTGCACCATGGCCCTCTGGATGTCCAGCACACAGGGGGTGTTGTAGGGGCTGCGGTCGTCGATCATGTCCCTCACCCGGTTGTAGAGGTCTTCCACCATCAGCTGCTCGGCGGTCTCCAGCATCGACTCCGGGATGGATTCGGTGCGAACGCCTCGAGGCGGCAGCTCTGAGGGGCGAGGACATGAGCGGTTTTCACGATGGAGGAATTCTGTGAAGCGATGCGACGTAAAAAGTCGGCAGACTCGGGTGAGCAGACGGGCGCTGGGCTGATGGTGGGCAGACGAGTGTCGAATCTTTTATTAGCGCAAAGGCGCGTTGCTCTCCAGTCTGTCTGCTCAGAAACTGAACAACTAACCCTAATAAATGGCTGGTCCTCTTACGCCGGGATGGAGAGCATGTAAACTCTGCATAGAAAGATCCCAGGCCGGGAATCCAACCTGCCACCTTCTTGCTATGGGGCAGCAGTGCTAGCCACGGCACCACCGTGTCGGCCTCCATATTAATGATTAATTAATATCTTCTTTAATTCTCTCAGGCCGTGACCTCTGGCAGCAAAATACTTGTCTAATTGTTTGACAATGAGCTCGATATTTGGCTGCACTTCTAATCCAAAAGGGCCTTAGTTCGGTTCGGACTAGATTTTGGCCAGTTCCACAAGGTTAGGACCAGATTTGGTCCACTTCAGGCCAGGTTAGGACCAGTTCTGGGCCAGTCTTGACGTCAGAACCAGCCCCGATTTGTTGGACTTGATCCTGGCGTCATTCTGGTAGAAATTTGATTCAAATTGCCGATTAAATGTGGACGTTGTGAAACCCAGCGAGGCTCAGAGTCAGGCAGTAAGAATGAGAAATACAGGCAGGGACATCGGCACAACCTCCAGCGTCCGCCGCCGCGGACGCGTGTCCGCTCGCCAACGCCGGCGCCGACCGCGGCCGCCACGTGTTCGGGGGCGGGGGGCGTTTAAACTGTGTGCTCCTGCAGCGCGGCGTCAGTGAGCAACAACTGGGGCGGCACTAAACTGCTCTGCAGCGGCGCTTCCTCGGGGCGCTCGGCTGGAAGCGGCGGGCGAGCGTGCCCATGGCGAGCGAGGGGGGTCACGCCACTTGGCTGTCTGAGCTGCCCGCGAGTTTTTTGGAGGCCGAGTCTGGGTCAAACCGCCGGACGGCGACACACCACCGACTCACAGACCTCCACCATGAAATGCACCTGTATCTATGCGACGTATTGGTGGAGCTGCTGGACGGGCGATGATGTCAGGAGAGAGATGGGATTCAGGCGGAGCTTCGCGGCGAGTCATATGAGCTAATTTCCTCAATCAGCATGACTCGGCCGGTCCAGCGCGAGCGTCTCCCCGTCTCTGCTGCCCGTAATGAGCTCGCGGAATGAAACAAGCATCCGCAGTCATTTAAGAGAGTTTGACCGAATTAGAGCGGTTGAATATGGACCCGGGGACCATTAGACCAAATGGTGCATTTGGATGAGTGGAGCGTTCGTTCTCATGAGAGACTCACTTTCCATAAAAGGACGCTTTTCTCGTGGTTTTTTTTTTTTTCTGCGATGGATCAATAAATAAATAGAAAGAATGAATTTGTGATAGTTCTGACACCTGGTTAGTCATCAGACACCTCCTGCAGCCTCCCTTTGTTTCATATCTAGATTCATAAAAAGCAACAAAGGTGGATATTTGTCTTTTTTCTTTTGTTTTTTTTGGACGTTTGTCACTGTTCTCGCCGATCAAGTCAGCGCGGACGATCATTTCAAGTGCAGGGCAACACATTGAAAATAATAAAAGCATCATCACATTAAAACATGTTAAATCTAATTTTGACATGTTTGCCATCAGCAAAGCAGGAAATCAGGTGACAAGCTTCCCAACTGCACATCAAAATAGGTCTTTTCCAGAGTAATTTCTAACTTCTTCAGACAAACAATGTCGACCTGCAGCCAGAAAGCCCCTCTGAGGGAGCTTCAGGAGCTCCGCTCCTCTTTAAATCAGTTATTTGGAAGCATTTGTAACTCATGAGCGCAAAAAAAGCTAACTTTTATGATCATTTTGACGACACAGCCGCCCATTCAAACCGGCGGTTTGACCGCATAGCATCCAGCTTCTATGAATTGGCGAGGAGCTCTCTGGAACACTTCCAGGAGGAAGCAGGTTCTCTGCCGTCTCTCACCCTCGTTGATGATCTTCTTGGCGGCGATGGCGGACGACAGGTGGATGGGCTCCATGAAGATGCTGGCGGCGTCGGAGCCGGAGATCATGGAGAACCTGGACTCTGAGGCCATGGAGAGGCTGTGGAGACGGACGGGCAGAATGGCAGAGCTCAGCACGCAGGAGGGCAAACTCTGGCCTCTGCTTCGTTTCCATGTTTCACACCATAGATGTGAGGGAACCCCAAAAACACGTTCAACAGATGATCGTTTTAAAGCTCAGACAACATCAGTGTGTAAATCACCGTGACGCTGCACCATTCCAGACAACGTTACCCAACTTTGGGAAAATAATTATATGTTTTTGTGATATTTTTACGTGATACTGTTTGTTTTTTTTCAAAAAACAAAAGCAAATCCCCAAATACGAGGCTGTGGCCTAAAATTAAAACGGGGATTTGGTTGTAAAATTTGGTGAGATTGGATGAAACACGCCGGGAATCCACGGCTTAAATTCTCGGTCTCCGAGGGGAGTCTGGCAGGGCGGCGTCCTACCTGGGGGAGGGACAGCGCAGGTAGTGGGACTGGATCCCGCGGACGCTCCTCTCCTCCTCCTCGCCTCCATCGGGCACCGTCTGATCCTCGCCCTCGTCCACGGACGCCATGGCAACCAAGATCCCGCCACGCCACGTGAGGTATGGGCCAGGAAAAACGCTTTCTAAGCCGACGCAGAGAGGTCACGGAAAAGAGCCGGGGGTCATCGGCCAGACGAAGGGTGATTCTAACGAAAACGCAATCAAAACTGCCAAACTGTTGCAACACACACACACACACACACAGCAAAAATAGCTCCTCGGCTTCAAACAGCTCCTCACGTTGGCGTTAAAAGTTTAAAACTGACAAAAGCAAACAGATGAACGAGTAAACTCCCGCCGCGTCGGGTTAAAGTGCCGGTTAACTTGTCAGGGAGGCGGCACGGCGGCACATTTACCAGGTTTCACGGCAAAGCTGAACTCTGTGCGCGAGCGTGCGTGTGTGCGCGTGCTAGAATGAGAGTGTGTGTGTGTGTGTGTGTACGTGTGTAATCTCAGGCCTCCCAGCGGTCTATTTTTAAGCGGGCGACAGCTGCCTGGAAGCCCGTCAGGCCCCCGAGAGCAGCGGCTTTGAGCAACAGCAGCAACACTCATCGGAGGTGAGAAAACCCGAAAAAAGAGAGAGTCGCTCGGCCGTTCGATTCCCGCTCACACACTTCCTGACGAAGACGAGGGGGAGGGCAGTGGAAGGGGGGAGGGGGGAGTGGGGGGTTCTTACCTCTGCGCCGGCGGCGGCTGGTGACGGCGGCGACTGCGGCTCTGGGGAAGAGGTGGTCGGGTCTGGTCTGGAACTGACGTCGGCCAAACTGACACATGGTCCTAAAGTTAGAGTCCCCCCTCCTTTACCCGGTGCTGCCCCCTCCCTCTCTCCCACACTCACACACACACACACACACACACGCACCACGAAGGCCTGCTGAGGACCCCGTCACCCGACACCCGACCTGGAGGCGCGACACATTTCACATGAGGGATTATGAGTCGCTCTCATGTCGTCGTCACCCTCGTTTGCCTCCTCGATTCGCTCTTCACTTCGCTGTTGTCTGTCCTTTCTATGCTTCCTTGATTCCTTCCCTTAGTTCCTTGATTCTCTCTTTCTCTTTCAGAACTTCCTTTGCTTCCTTCTCTCCTTCCCTCTTTCCTTTCTCTTTCTTATTTCCTCCCTGCTGCCCTTCCTTTCTGTGCTTCCTTGATTCCTTCCCTCAGCTCCTCCCTATTTCTCCGTCCTACATTCTCTCTTTTCTTTCTTTCTTTCCTTTACTTGTATCAAGCTACCTTTTCTTCTGACCTTCCTTGCTGCTGCTCTATCCTTCCTTCATTCCTCCCCTCTGTCCTTCTCTTCTTCCTTGATTCCTTCTTTCAGTTCCATTTTTTTTGCATCTATCTGCCTTCTGTCCTTCCCGCCTTCCTTTGCTTCCTTCCCATCCTCCAAGCATCCTTCCTTCGCGTTCTTTTTTCTTTCCTTCTCTCCTTCCTTTTCCCCTTCCGATCATCCATCCTTTAGTCCTGTGAGGCCTTTCTTCTCATCTATTATTCTTTCCTTCCTTCTTTCCTCCCTTGTTGTCCTCCATTTTTCCTTTTCCCCATATTCCTTCCTCGCTCCTCAGTCCTATTCTTCCCTTTGTTCTCCCTTTAATTCCTCCGCTGCTTCCTGCCTCCCGACTTCTTTTCATGAGAAAACGACACTTTCAGCAGCGTCAATTATCTACCAATTATCCGTCACAATTATCTGTTGTGCTTTTGCGACGTGGCGCGCCGGCCCTTTAAGGGGGCGCTCTGAAACGGCGCCTGGTCATCAGCGCGGCTGAAACGCCGCAGCGACGGGAACAAGATGCCTGATTGTGGCGTCTTATCGGGCTTCAAAGAGCTGACGTCCGCACGTGGTCGGTCAGCTGACAATCATCTCGGCTATTTATAATCACAAAACTAATCTAAGTCACACAGTCGCCCACACGCACACACACACACACACACAGACGCACAAGTCAGGTGGCTCATTTGAAATTGAAGACACAAACAGATTTCGCTGTGGTTTGACTCAGCTGCCATTTGCTCATTAATTTCTTTCACATGTGACGAGTCCACCGAACGTCGCCGGCGGCGGGAAGGAAACGAGGAAAACAACCTGTCAAGCGAACGACGAGGAGGCGGCCGGTCGCCTGACGGCCAGCTGGGGAAATCAAATTTCAAACATCAGCTACCGCCTTTCTAAATTTGTTTTTTTCGGATATTTTCATCTTTAGCCGCATGACTACGTTTTTCTAGCTTAGCTTAATGGCCGCGGCTTGAATAGGCGGCTAATCACACACACACACACACACACACACAGTCAGAGTGCGTCCAGGCGAGTTCAGGTGAATCCGCAAAAGTTTTTTTTAATCGCACGGAAGTTTCATCCACATGGAAGTGGCGGTTTGGGAGCCCGGTTACGCTAGTTTTGGAAACCGGGTCCCGGAGTGAACGAGTCTCAAAACGCCGCCCTCGCGCCCCCGTGTTTGCATGGCTGAGACGACGGCGCCATAGCCCCGCCTCTCCCTTACGTGTAAGCCCCGCCTACAACGGCGACAATGAGCTGAGCTCGTTTTAAGCTTTCACACGCCAACGACTGCTTCCTGGCTTGCGTATTCACATGAGCGCGTTTGTTGTTTTTGCGTGCGCGCGTGCTCCACGTCTTCTTCTGTTTTTTGTTGCATGGCGCCACTCGCAGGCCGAGCGTCTACACGACAGCGTTTTCAGTGGTTTCCTGTGGGCGAGCACGTTTCTGGATACTTTTGGCTTTTGTCCCCGTGCGGACGAGGCCGACATGCAAAAACGCTCCAATTTGCTAAGCCCCGCCCACCACACTCAGAGCCTGGTCTGGTTTAGCCTGGTCGGTCTACGGCACCTCGTGATCTGCGGGCTTCGCCAAGAGCCCTTTCTACTTGTGGGTCGACCGTCCAGTGTCACCGCCGCCAATGCCGCCGCCGTCGGGCAGAGCGCCCAGGCGTCAGGGGTAAGCCGATTTTTTGAAAAACTGGAGTGGCAGTCGGGATTTCAGTGGTCAGTTGGCATGCCGCACACACATTCTTGTCTAGATGCCCACGTGAGGACCTTAGATATATTCCCCAGTCACTTACTCGGAACCCTAACTTGAACCCACCTGGAACCTCTATGCTAAAAACTAGTCTGAACCCTCAACTGGACCTTTGAAGGCGTCTCAGAAAGGGAGGACGGGCCGAGAACGTCCTCACTTGGACGGTTAAACTAGCGCTGTCAATTAAAAGAGACGCAATCAAGTCAATCACACTCGCAGATTAATCACAGTCGTAAAAGCCTCCGGTGTTTACTTGTGTTTGTGGGATGAGACAAACGCGTAAGTGCTGTCGGGCCGAGGAAACTCATGACAAACTGCTGAGAGGCAACAGGCCGTCCTTAACCTCGTTAGAGCGTCTCGAGCTTGAAGTTCAAACTTGGCCGAGATGTTGTAACGAGGTCCATGAGCGCCGCTGCCGTTTGTCGTCAATCAGGTTTGCTGTCACAGACACGTCGTCATGGTTACTTACTGTCGTCCAGGCGGCCTCCAGAGGCAAAAAAAATGGCTGCCTTTTTGTAGCCCCTTCGGTGAGAATTCTTTCTCTACAAGAATTCTTGTCTTTGCCGCGCTGGCGTGGCGATCCACCCGAGGTCATCAGGAAGGCGCGCTGATGGACCTGCAGCCTGAAGACGTCCACTTAGCGACGGTTAGCGCTGCCTAGCTTGGCTAATGTTGCTCTGTTCCAGCGACATTGTGTGGCGACTGGTGTTAGCGTCTTTGCTAACATGGACCTGCTAATGGTTGGACACGCCCGTATTCAGCCAGGTATCCATCCATGCTGGAATCAAGGTAGCAGGTCAGAGTCTAATTTAGTCCTATGATTAATCTATGCTTATATATGTACATATATATATGGCATATATATATGTATTTTATATTAAGCAAAGGCAGCCATACAAGCACATACACACTGACATTCAAAGGTGTTTCATAAACTTCTCCTCTCTGACACAAACACACACACACACACACACACACGTAGGTTTTGGTGATTAGTCACAGGTTGCGAGGTTTTCCACCATCCAACCGGCTTTCCCCACTCCGATGAGACGTCCACGCCCACGCGGATTCGCGGCCAATGGGAAGTCCTCCTGATGATTTTCAAATACACTTCCAAGTCTGGTTTTCTCTCAAAATAAACCAAAAACAAACCGACTCCGGAGCTCTCAATGATCAATCCAGCACATTTGTATTTTGTTTGTTTGTTTTTTTTTGAGGAATTTTGACTTTTTTTGTTTTTGTTTTATTGCATCAAACATTAATCAGATCATCTGAGTTCCAAAGTTCCATGTCGACTCCGACCTGAGCTGTGTCTCAATTCACGGGCCGCCTCGTTCCGGCCATGCAAATACGCAAGTGCCTGAAAGCCCAGCGTATCCCAAGATTCATTGCACGTCGGTGAATATGGCAAACATGAAACAGAGGAGGACAAAGTGGCGCTGCGACAAACTCGAAGGGGTGGAGATGGAGGATGGGGGGTGGGGGGGCAAGAAAAAGGAAGTGAAAACGTCACATTTGAGCAGCACAGCAGGCCAAGCGGAGCGACACCGGAGCGCGAGCAGCTGGCGGATATTCGACCCTCCATCTTGTCATCTCGTCACAGACGCCTGGATGAACGGAGACACAGCTCGAGTGTTTCTGTCACAATAAAATTAAAAAAAACATTTAACGAGCAGGGATTACAGGAGGTGTTTCTTTTTTCTGTTTTTGTTTTTTTCTGAGAAAAAAAAAAAAAAAAAAAAAAACGGTTTCCGCCGTGGTCAACCGAGATCGCAACACTGCTGTGGAACAAAAAAAGAAAAGAAAAAAAAAAGGCACACAAATAGGTGAACAGCACGACAGCGAGGAGTTCCCAGCATGGAGGTGAGATTAGGGCAGTGGGGGGGGGGGGCGAGGTCAGATTAGCACGTTAATCCACTTCTGGTTTAGTCTGATGAGCCGCACCTTCATGACGCAGACAGAATGAGACAATGACCTCATCATCAACGAGAGTCCGACATGTCGCTATGGCGCAAAAAATATATATATATATAAAAAATCAAGCCCGCCGCCTCGTCTTTGGTCCCACATGACAGGAGTGTGTTGTTTGTTTTTTTTGAGAAGAAGAACGTTGTTTGTGGTTCCCATGGAGACGGAGGCATGATTTGGGACAACAAGGACGCCATCTTGAGTTTGGGCGCTGGCATCCCAGCCCCAGCTGTCGGTGGCCGTCACCGCTGACGCCGAGTGACGCCACCTCGGCCAACAGCAGTCGCAGGTTTCTTTCTCACAAGCGGACGAGGTTTTCTTTAAAAACTTGCACACGGGCTGATTTTTACTCTTTGCCAGCTCTGATGTCTGAATTTAAACACTTTGATTTCAATGATCTCCTGAGGTTCAGCAATCTGGAAACACCCAAAAACACACGAGTAGTGTCACGTTTGTCAGACTTAAACATCTCTTACATTTTTTTTTTTTTTTAAAAACATAAAAACACATATCACACTTAGTAAAGAATAAGAAGAGAAACTCTTAGTGTTGTGTGGAAACATGGCGGACGGGGCGTTCAGGGAACATCACAGCGACAGTTTTTATAATATCTGGCCAATTACGGATGGTCACAGATGCTCTTGAACTGAAGCTCATGATCAGTTTGGCCGCTAATGAGTTTATTGAGAGGAATGTTGAGCATCAGTGAGCGGGATCATGCATGAGCATGTGCAAGGCCCCGACTCTCGCTGCAGAGCACAGCCGGACTGGCGAGAGACAAAGTGCTGTAACACGCCGATGAATATTCCGCTCATGCTTAGGGTGATCAAATGAGCCCATGACGAGCCAGGACCAGAAGCCCTGGAAGCTGGTTGGAATGTGTCCATTTTAAATCAACCTGGTTGCTTTTCTACACCAGCCAGCCAGAACATCATGACCACCTGCCAGATGTTGTGCAGGTCCCCCTTTTGACCCGTGGAGGTCTGGACTCCACCGGACCTCTGAAGGTGTTGCTATGGTATCTGGCACCAAGATGTCAGCAGCAGATCCTTTAAGTCCTGGAGGTTGTGAGGTGGAGCCTCCATGGATCTGGACTTGTTGGTCCAGCACATCCCCACAGGTGCTGGATCGGATTGAGATCTGGGGAACCTGGAGGCCGAGTCAACACCTCGAACTGGTTGTTGTGTTCCTCAAACGTTCCTGAAGCATTGCTGCTTTGTGGCAGGGAGCATTATCCTGCTGGAAGAGGCCACTGCCATCAGGGAATACTCTGTTCTATCAGAACCAGCAGCAACTGTTTCAGCAGTTTGAGCTCCAGTACCTGGTCTGTTTGGATCGGACCACACGGGCCAGCTGTCGCTCCCCACCTTTTGATAGGTCCTGACCACTGCAGACCAGGAACACCCCACAGGAGCTGTAGTTCTGGAGATGTTCTGACCCAGTCACCTAGACACTTGTCAACATGGCTCAGATCCTCACGCTTGACCGTTTGTCCTGCTTCTATAACACATCAACTTTGAGGACTAAATATGCTCATTTCCTGCATGACTTACAACACCTTCTGACAGGTACCACGGCAACCAGATAATAAGTGTTATTCACTTCACCTGTGGGTGGTCAAGGTGTCATGGCTGATTGGTGTACAGACCACAGCACTCAAGCACATGCTAACGTGAGGCTGAAGGAGTTTCTGGGCACTAAAAGTTTCTCTCATGCCGACTTGAAACAGCCTCGGCATCCAATGGCATTGGACCTTTTTCTTTTTCATTTTTTTTCTTCTTGATTTCTTATTTTTTTGTTACCTGAGAAAGACACACAACCCTGAACACGGAGCTTTGCAGAGGCGGTTTAGGGAGAAGCAGCATGGAAATCAACAAAGCGGCGTTTCTCATTTCAAGCTGCGTTCGGCAACTTTGCACTTTCACCGACCTCGGCGGACTAACCGACGCGCCCGCCAGCCGCGGTGAAGTGACGCCGTTGAATTTTTGAATTAAATGTTTTGACATTTAAATCTTGACGGTTCGAAAAGCAGGTTTGGCTCCGACCGACCGACCGACCGACCGGGTGCAGAAGAACGATTCGCCGAGCGTCGCCCTCACGCAGGCTCGGCGCTTTTTCACTGCAGCGGCAGTCATGTTTCATGGAGTCGCCGTTGTTCCTGCGGTCCACAAACGCATCGTCAGGTTCGCGTGGAGGCTTTCAAACTTAAAAATCGCTGAAGTTCACTTCCTCCGCCTGGTCCGACGGAGCTCAACTCAACAGGA
Source organism: Dactylopterus volitans (assembly GCA_901007715.1). Taxonomy (NCBI): domain Eukaryota; kingdom Metazoa; phylum Chordata; class Actinopteri; order Syngnathiformes; family Dactylopteridae; genus Dactylopterus; species Dactylopterus volitans. The sequence continues at coordinate 3,662 of CAAKHG010038180.1, read as the reverse complement.
GACGGGTTGTTGTTGTTGTTTCTTTTTGTTTGTTTTGTTTTTTTTACACGTTCCAGCACATTCAAGCAGCTTTCTAAAACGCGCTTCCTGCTGTTTAACCCTTGTTGTCAACGGCGACCGGCAGCAGAGGGACGGTGGCCTCGCACCTCTCCGCCTCGCCGCCGTCTTTCATGGCATGCTTCCTGGCCTGGTACTCGGCCAGCTTCCTCTTCTCCTTCTCGTCGGCGTCTTGGTTGCCCGCCCGCAGCGTGGGGAACTCCCGACAGTAAGCCGGCGGCAAGCACGGCACCAGATGCACCTCGCCGCTTTCGTTCATGAGCTGGACGCAGGTGTAGAAATCCTGTGGCGTGCGGGTACTGGCGGCGGCGGTGGCGGCAGGCTCGGGCGCAGGGGTGGCGGGAAGTCCCATGATGCTGTAGTCGGCCCCCGGGAGTGTCACGATGTCCGGCCTCAGCCACGAGGGCGCCACGTCCAGCGGCGGCGGCGGAAAGGCTTCGGGAGGCATGGAGCAGTACTGCGACAGGCCCTGCGCGTATGAGGCCGGGCTCGGCATCGTGAAGTGAGGGTGGGCGCCCATGTACGGCGGGTCGCACGGGACCACGAGGGCGTCCTTCTCCCGGCCGGCTGGGTCAGTCGGAACGCCGGCGGAGTCCCTCAGCGTGGCGGGATGGGCGTCGTCAGCGCTGACCTGGTCCCAGACCTCCTCTATGAAGCTCGGGGGTCTGTAGCAGTGGAAGTTGCTGAAGTGGTGGTTGATCGCGTCCAAGTTGCCCTTCTGAGGACGGAGAGAGGAAAGAGGTCAGCGAGGAGGAAGAAACGGGAAGAGCAGGAGCGGAAGGAGGGATGAGACAGGAAAAGGCGGCGAGAACTCGAAGGGGTGGGAGATGGGGGGCGGTGGGGGGGGGAGCGCGAGGCAAGAGAGAAGAACGGAGGAGAAACAAGCAGGACGGAGGAGGAAGAGGAGAAGATGGAGGTGGAGTGGAAAATAAAGAGGTAGGAGTTGGGCGTCCAAGGACAGAACAAAAAGCTGTTATATGACTGGCAACAATGTTAACGGGTGCGTGCGTGCGTCTGTGTGTGTGTGTGTGTGTGTGTGTGTGTGTGTGTGTGTGTGTGTGTGTGTGTGTGTGTGTGCGTGTGTGCGCGTCTGCGTGTGCATCACCTTTAGCAGCAGTGGATCAATGCCAATAATGCGCGGCTTCGGAATCGGTGGCAAGAAGTATTCTTTTATTCTGAAGGAGAAAAGGAAGGCAGAATGAATGGATGAAACACACACACGAACACACACACACGATACAATACTACATGCAAACACACAATGCTTTCCGGGCAGGTACCACTTCACTTGAAATCCCGCCACACGTCAACCGATTTAAAGGATGAAACATAACTTTTGCTCCTCATGCGGATGAAGAGGTGAGCAAACTCATGTCGTCTTTGCATTAAAAACTATGAAAACTAAAACACGCGGTTCAGGTTTCTGCATCCGGAGTGTTTCTGCGTGTCGTCACAGACGAACGCGTCAATGGAAAAATCATTTTTTTTCTATATGAATTTCTGTTTATTGACTGTGTCCGACATTTGTCACAATTGATGCAGCAGAAACATAAATAATCTATGCTAATATACAAAAAAAAAAAGATGAATTTGATGCGGCGCCTTTGCATAAATTACCCACAATGCAGCTGCGATGATGGTGTGCTCCTGTCCGCTGGAGCTGCTCACGTAATTATTTATTGCTCATAAATGAGAACAATATCCAATTGGATGCTCAAGCACGACTCATAGGTGGTTCTTATTGATCCCCACCGAAGACGCGGCCTCTTTCAAGAGACTCAAGTGGCAATTAACACCCATCTCTGTTCATATGTGCAGTCCATAAATTCTATGAAATCAACTAACTCTAGGAAAAAAAAAACCTATTACATAAATTATTGCAAAGAAAAACACGCGGTGACCTTTGACCTAGAGTCCAAGTTCTCCAGATATTGTCCTCATATAAATGGGAAAGCACGATGTTGTGAGTCACAGCCGCCGCCGGCTACAACGACGACGACAATAATAATGACTCCAATAATAATGTTATCATTAAATAAAATTAAAAAAATAATAATAATAAAACTTGAGAGCAGTTGGGAGTCAAGCGCATGAATGTCCTCGTCAGCAACATCGTCAGTGGAAGACTCGGGGTGACGCAGACAGAACCAGCGAGGGTTCTGAGGTCCCGGTTCCACAGATAAAGATCCGGCTGAGGGTCCTCGTGAAAATAAGACAACAACTTATAACCGAGCGAGCGAGCGAGCGCAGCGGGGAAGGTTCCCTCACCTCCTGCTCTGAGGAACGACCCCGAAGGCGATGACCAGCAGAGCCACGACCCCGACCCCCATCACCAGAATCAGCACCAGCAGCTTCCCTGCACACGGGAATCACACATGCTCAGTCCCCTGCTGCCTCGCCCGCTTCACGGCCTCAAATTAAAACCCGGCGCTTATATATTTTATATCTCAATCTACAGTTGATTACCAGGTTCACGTTCACATGTGTGTCAGAGAAAATTCAGTCATAAAATTGAGAGGACAACGGTTGCCTGGCAACCGCTGAACTCAATGGTCTTTCTCAACTGAGTGCAGGAATGATGTGACACAAAGGAGAACATAGAATAAGGCAGCTAAACAAGAGCGGCTTTGTTGCTCCGCTGCGCTGTGATTGGTGCAGAAGATTGGACAATAAAGTCTAAATACATAAATAAGGGGGGAAAATATAGGAGAAAAAGTGCATGTTATTGAAAATAAAAAAAACCTTTCAAATGAATGCTCATGTGACGCCCCGAGGAAATCATATTTCCAGAAGTATCAAATGTATTTTAAGTATTCAAGAATAAATTTGTCACATTTGAAATCAAAGATGAAATATTTCCAGAATGAATGTTGAATATTTGTGATTAAAATTTCCAGACCTAATGTGTACGGTTGTAACATTTCCAGATTAACGTGTAATATTTGTGAGTATCAACAATAAATGTGTGATATTTTTGATTAATATTCTACTGTTTCAAGTGTAAAAGTGCTAATATTTGTGATTGAAGTTCAAATATTTCAGGAACAACTTTCTGATATTTGAGACTAAAGTTGTAATATTTCAAGAATAAATTCGCAATATTTCAAGAAGTACGTCAGCATAATGTCATCATGGTTTGTGAAATTATGATATGAACATTTCTTGAGTTATTCTATTTACATTGTGAGGATACAGTCTCAATCTGTGATTGTGATTATGTAACATTTGGAGAGCAACGTTGCAGACTAATCAAATTAAAGAATAAATTCAGTTAAGGGGAAAATTGGTTATCAGGAGCAAAGTTCAAGCACAATTCCAGGAATTATATGAGTTTAAGTTTACACAGTAAAGGCGGAATGGTGAAGGAACAAATTCTAAATGTTCGCCTTCCTGAACCTTTCGGAAATTATTCTTTTGGGGGAAAGCCACAACATTTTTGTACAAAACTGCATCGCAGACACCGGCGGCGGCGGGCCACGCCCACTGGGCGGCGGCGGGCCACGCCCACTGGGCGGCGGCGGGCCACGCCCACTGGGCGGCGGCGGGCCACGCCCACTGGGCGGCGGCGGGCCACGCGAGCCTCACCTGTGGGCCGCTTGGCCGGG
>CAAKHG010038164.1:10258-24613 GCA_901007715.1 Dactylopterus volitans | reverse complement strand
TTACTGTTATCACTTATAACAGGATCATTCCATAATCCGGTAAAAATAAATAGCCCAAAGCCAATGTAAGCAGGAGGTAATCGCAGAAAATCCCCCACACTAATAGCAAGTAAAAAAAAAAAAAAAAAAAAAAAATCAAATTGGTTGTGTTTGTCTGATATCTTAATTGGTATTCATGCTGCAAGTGCAAAAGGGATTGAGTCCTGTTTTGACACGTGGAATACGCTTAAAACTAAACTGCGACGCGACTGCTTCACCGGCACACCGAAAAGCTGGCGTGGCTTGCGCCTCAAACCCGCCCGAAGTTGGCTGGCAATCGAACCGCGCGCATCGGCAGTGACGGTAATGTCTGGTAATGACGGCGGTGACGCGTGTCGAACGACGGAAACGCCGGCGACATTTCAGCATCAAAGAGAGCAGCTCTGGCAGTTTTGCAAAAGGCTGAGGGGAACCGGGGCGAGGAGATCAGAGCGGCAACACTTCAGACAAAACTGCAGGCCTCTCACTTCCAGACTATCAGATTTCAAACTTCCCATCATCAGCCGTCAAACGGCGTCTACGTCTGTGATAGAATGGCTCCAGTTCGCCATCCAAGAGGCTCGGCCGTCGTCCCTACAAAAACAGTCCTGCCTCACTCCAAACGCTGGATGATGAGGGAATCCACTTAGTTCATTTCCAGCTCGCATTCGGCTCAGATCACCTCCAGGATTGGAAGCAGTCAGCCAATAACTTTGCCATCGAGATCTGAAGATGTTTCCCAGTGGCAAAGATAAGCGAATAATCCTTTTTGCTCGCAAAAGAAAGTGAAATTGCTCCTCTATGCTGAAGGATTATGTATCTACAGTGAGTGATCTTCAGCCTGACTGAAGCCATATAGCGCTCCACGCAAGCCATCCATCATTCTTACCATTTAGGAAGAGGTGCCCACGGCTCTGACAAGTAGCTGGAGGCTCCCTGTATCTGCCTGCGTGCCGCGGGTGGCAGCTGGTGGCTGGAACAGCGCATGAGGCATAAAAGTGACAAGAATATTTCGGTAATGAGAGACGCAAGCGCCGGACGGCGCGGCGGCCGTGCTGCCGTTGCTGAGGGACGAATGTCACATGTCTAAATTTCAGGCTAAATGTGTGAGCAGGTATTTCATGGGACCGAAAACATGACCTCTAATTCAGCGTTGGCCCGTTGAAATAGGGAGGAGTTTGGCTGTATTTCGGCGCGACCCGTTTGCAAAATCCAACCTCCTTTTATCACACGGTAATATATTCATACCTTTTATTTCAATGCGAAAACACAGATCTGCCGAGGTTTCAATCCAGCTGAATAAGTCATGATTTCCTCTCACCATTTGAATTAATAAAAGTCTTGAAGAAGTTCTGGTATATTGAACCAGTTAAGTGTAATAGATTATGGCAGGTACAGTGAGGTGCCTGAGGGGGAACACGCCATCAGACAAATGATACGGGAGGCCTGGGAGACATAAGTGTTGTGAAAAGTTCAGATGCGCTGATGTATTGCTCACTTCCTGGCCTTGCACTACTTTCAAAACAACATTTATCTTGAAGCAGGCTCCGGCTTACAGTGTGAGGAGTCCAAGAAGTCGCCAGGGTGATAAACAGACATACATCTTCCACTCCAAGGCCACTACAGACCTGATCTTCACTCCAGTTCATCAGCGCTGAAGTCCATTTATTGATCTGATTATTGGAGGAGCATGCTTTGGTCTGGAGATCATTTCTGGCTTGAAAGCAGACGCAATCAATAGCCAGAGGAGTGTTCATCTTCTAAACTGAGGAGCTGAGTAAAGATATTGATGTCATGTGTAGACTAAACATTGAGATCCATTGAGATGGTATAGGACTCTATCATCATCCTACTATAGTTATATTTTGTAAAAATTGTGGCCTTTTTTTTGACATGATTAAATTGTATTTGTTTTCTGGAGATCATGGTGTGTCAGTTTCTGGATTTTTGCTTTTATGTTTTATGTGTTTTGTTGTAAGAAACCAAAGAGCAAGATGGCAAATGCGATTGCAGCGAGCAGGTAAGGCGGCTGAGCAGTTTCGCCGAGGAGGCCAAGCCAACAGGGAGTGGGCTGTTTGTTCGTTTCGAAAGATTTTGGTATAAATTTTGATAAAAGTGGGTGTATAAATTGTTCCTAATGCAAAGTTAACCATTACAGCCTCTGCATGGACACACCAGGTGCACTCCAACAGTCCCTCCATATCCATTTAAAATCTACTTTTCCTTAACTGCACTGGGAAATGTCACGGAAAGATGTAAAGTAGAATTTGTGAAGACTTCTGGAAATCACAATGTGATGGCCGATGTCATTGACATGAGTCTGGCATGGCGAAACTACAATGCTCTTAAACTGGACGACAGAAACCGCATCTTTGACTTGTGTGTTTGCCTTGTATGTCATTTCAACCATCAGGGAACCTTCTGAGACAATATAAAAGTGGGCGAAAAATGATTTATTGCCAAGCCAAGAATCGAAAATCAATAAAGGAATACAAGCCACAAAGTCGTCATACTTGCTCACAGTTCTGCCCAATGTCTATAATCACGATCCTGCGCGGTCTGAAAATAATGGATCCATTGGTGAAAGCTAGTCATCACATGTCAGACATAGAAATATAGCGTGCATGTATCATTCTGAAGTTTCAAAACAAGCTAAAAAAACATTGTCTGGCTACAATTTTACTGTGATCATTTTACAACAGTGGCGTCACGTTCATCTCTCAGCCGTTCTGATGAAAGTTTAAGTTGAAAACCGACTTTATTCTCGGGATGAAATTCAAGTATAATCGCAGTTCAGTTACACCAAACATTAGCACAATAGAACATGCGGTATATAAAGACTAAATATAAAGACTAAAGTTCCATCCAGAATCCATGAAGCTGCCAGTTACACAAGAGGGAAACAAGTACAAACATGACTCAATTTTTAATACATATCCATTGAAATATGTGCGGTGATAAACAGCTGAGCGATGAAAATATAGACAGACGAGTGAGATCCTCCCCGTGGTGACGTCAAAAGAACTTCTAACAGGTGACAGAAGAAGATGACAACATCTCAAATAAGCTGCAGATGACCCAGCCTCACTCAATGTTTCTCGTGTTTTTTGTTAAACGGCCAAATGCCGTTTCACAGAAATGCCGCGCAGTAAGGGATTGTGGGACGGCGGTATTTCCTTTCCTCGCCTTAAAGGATGATTCACTAGGAAGCACTGAAGCACCTTTCCATTAAGAGAGTTCACACCGCTCTTGTCATGGCTGCTCTGAAGATACTCACGGGTCATTTCACCCATCCAGGAATCTTCAGAGACAAAAATGACTTTTGAAGCGCACCCATGGATTAAAAATGTTACAAGTGTTTTGATGTGCAAGGCTGGACTGAAGGCTACCGTTTGGACTCTTGGTCCAGGTGGAGTCACCAAACCAAGTCGGGTCTGGGAGAACTAACTGATCATCGAAAGCGCAAAAGCAAACCGACAGCGGAAATGCGATGTCAATAGATGCGATTGGCTCCTCAAAATGTAAAACTCCCAGTCTCCTAAACCCACGAAGGGTTTTGATGATGCAGGATGACAAGACATGAAACTTTCAAGAGCCAGCGGTCGTTTTGTTCTAGCCCAAGAACCGCAGCACAGCAAAGGAACATCGCAAGAACAAACGCTGGTTCTGAAAACTGAATAAGGCTCCAGTCTGTGCCTTGAAGCAGAGTATATTTCTGGTCAGTCGTCCGCATCCACATGGCCAACAGTTTCCGCCACGCCACCGTGGATTCGTCATCTCTGTCAGATGAAATAATGTTAACTTTTTTTTTCTTTTGTTTCCACTTCCCCCAAAAGGGATAAATGATGGCAGCAGCTGCTGTTCTTGAGAAATTTCCGGGCCCTCGTTGCTAAGATACACCCACTGTTCTCTCATTGGCTACCTGTTTTGTTTTCATTAAAGATGGAAAAAAAAAAAAAAAACCCAAAGGTTCTTTAACGCAGCCCCAGATGTGAGTATTCCTCCTTTTCAACGAGGAGTCTTGGTCGTCATAGGCAACCACTTGGCTGAAATTCAAAGAGGGATGCACTTTAAGAATGATAATCACCTCACAGTGGGTCTCGGCGAAGCCCTCCAACCCCACTGATGGATGAGCTCCCAAATCAGAGGGATGACAGATGTTATCTGAATTAACACATTTGCCACCAAAATATTCCCCCGCCGTCTCGAAGGTCCGGCATATGAGGATGATTTGTCAGCAGAGGGGACGGCGAGAGTTGACTTTCCTGCTTTCAAGTGTCTTTTTAATCAACTGGCACAAAGGGAATCCTGCGCTCAGCTGACAGCAGGGAGGAGGCAGCGGTGGGGGGCGTGGAGGCGGGAGCGTGAGGCGGGGGTGGAGGGGTGGCTGAGTGTCAGATTTAAATCCCTAACTGACACTGATCTAATTGAGATCTCTAAGGTGAACTGAAATTATGAGATTTAAATCAATCCGGTGCTTTGGATTTGCGGTTTTCACAGGAAAACTAATGGCACACACAACAGGGGATTACCCACATGGATAACAATGGTTATATGACTCGGCGCTTAATTAGTGTCTTTCGGTGTCGCGCGGTCGCAGACGGATCCGTCACCACTCTGGCAGAGATTCATTCACCATCTCTTTCAGATACAAATTTCCTTTCACTTTCGCTTTCCTGTGATTTTCTAAAAAAAAAATTATGTAAGCGATCCTCTTAAGCGGCATCCGGAAAGATTCCAGGAAGTAACCTTTGCCTTCATGAACAGCTGCCGCTGAAAGAGCTTACTTGAACCTTCTGTGCAGATTCTTCTTTTTTTTTTTCTTTTTTTGGCATATTTTTGCTTCCAGGAAATTTGCACAGCCTTGCACTCTGAGGTCGAACCTGACAGAGGTTCTAATTGTCTCCCGCCTACTCAGCTTTTACATGCTACCAAACTAGCCGCCAGTGATTTCTGAAATTGGAACAATACGGCTCGAACACGGTGCTGCAAACCCTCTCAGTGATGTGTGGTGAAGTTTAGCTTGGCTGCCGCGGCGTCGGCGATAACTGACACATCTTCCCCTCGGGCGTCCTGGAGAACGATCCACTAACTGCTGACCTGTATACTTGACTCGACACTTGGTACTACGTACTAAAACTGCTGAGTCACCACATTTGGTCTCGTACCAGATGCATGCAGCCAGCGCTATTGGCCTGGTAGCTCTTAATAATAAGAACAACAACAAGAGGAATTACAATAATAATAATAATAATAATATTGATGCAGCACTTATGGAAACCTACCTGATTGACCACAACATTAAAATTACCATAAAATTACTATGGACAATAACGCAACAGCACTCAGATAAATTCTACCTCCATGAAGATTTTGAAGTAAAGATTATTATCTTTTTTAAATCTGTTTTAATTTATTTTAATGGGCGTTTTGGAAGTCACACTTTCTGGTGTTGTTCAACTGTGCTGGGTTATACTGAGAGGCGTTCTTAATATTTTTTATTATTATTTTAAGTTAAACTTGAATTGTACTTCAGTGTGGTTGTATCTACAGGCAGATGTTCCTCATCCATGGCGCACCGCTGAAGCCCAACTCGCCGCTGGGATGGATGCCACTCTGTGCAGGGAGCACAGCTGTTGCTATAAGATGCACAGCTGCATCTCATAGCAATATTTGAAATATTCATTTTAATTTAGCATCTAAATGGTCTAGTCAGAATATTGCCTTTTTCAGAATAAGGGCAAAAAAAAACAGAAAAAACCCAATAACAATATTGTGCACATGCAAATGGAGCCAATAACTTTCCTTCATGTTCCAGCAGGTCTGGATGTTGTCAATCTGTGAAATGGCGATTACTGCTGATTTCAGAAGAAACAGATTTGGCCCTACTCGGCCTCCATAGACAGGACTGAGTTGACTGTGTTTTTAATAATGATACCTTTAACCACCTGGCTTTTTATTACTTCCATTGCCATGGTTACAACACCCTGCTCCCGCCACAAGACTTACGCACAGCATCAGCCGAGCGATCGCGTTGGTCTACACACTCTATGTGTGAGTGACGACAGGGGTGGGGTGGGGGGGGGTCACAGACCACATGATCATTCAGCAGCAGGAGTCACCACGAGTCCGCCTGCCCTCAAAACTGCATTTCATCACCAAGACACGTGTGAGAGGCTGACGGGGCGAATGACACGACACCAGGCCCAACCATCTCAGAGATGATCATCAAGCTGTCCATGTTGCTCACGAGCTGATTTTGCGCCGAAAAGAAGAAACATTTCTAACCCACATCCTCAAAATAGGTCCCTGTTCCATTTGTTACAGTTCTGTTTTCATGGTCCCCTCAGACCCACCCTGCCGCGGGGTTTCAACTCCATGTTGTGTCCTGTACTCTCATTGGCTCTCATTACTGGAGCTCGTCTCCGACCCATTTCCGATATCTAGCAGGCTAACCATAAGGAAGAAGCAACTTTGACACTTGCTATGATATGTTTTTTTTTTTTTTTCTCTTAACCAGAGACTGCACAACTGCTAAGGCCTCGGCCTGACCTACTTTTGAATATCAAATGTAAAAAATCAAAATAGAATGTTTCAGGAAGAATCAGCCCAGTGGGTCATGACAGGAGACCATACGTTTAAGGTTCTGGATTTACTCATATCAAATCAGCAGCTGACCTCAGGCGCCTGAGGAGAAGACGGCTGGTTATCCCAACTTCCACCTTAGATGGTACAAATGAGATTTTGGCTTTGAGAGGCTATACACACAGCTTGATGCTGTATGTTCAGGTCAGACTATTATGAATGAAGTGACACTATCATCAGAAGCATAAGGGGAGCTGGCGATTGTGTTGCAGATGTGCCAAATCAGGTCCATGACCCCAACCAAGACTCCTAACCGCATGTTAGCGCTGATAAATCATCAAAGATGCTTCTTTTCTGAGACGGATTTATTTTCCTTTGGAAGGCAACCCACCTCTGGATGTGACCGCGAGTCCGGCCGTGGGTTCTTAATGACAGGAACAGGTGATGTCCAGCCTCTGACCCGCTGGTGGCGGTGCAACTTGGCAGCATTGGAATGGCAGCGATTAACCGAATGAAAACGGCCTTTTTTAAAGGTCTGATCATATCCACACGGCCACATGCGAGATGCATAAAAAAAGGAGTCACCGAGTATCATGGAACTGTTCTACATTAAAATTCCGATCAATCCGGAGGAGGCGTACGCCGGTTATGGATGGTGGCTATTAGTATATTATAGCTGTCATTCAAACCTTTCCACCGTAGAACTGGAGCCAACACGAGCAGGAGCCACTTGGATACACGCGTGACCTCTGCCGGGCGGAGAAGTCGGATTCTTTCTTTCACTGCTTTAATTTTCTACACCAGCGAGTCAAAATGGAAACTCTCTGTAACCCCTTTCATTTATCGCCTCCCTTTGGAATTAATAAATATGTTTCAGACTTGGCCGACGTCCACGCTTCAACCTTTTCAGTCACATGCTCAGCAGGTTAAGAGAACGTCCATAGACTTTGATGGTGTAAGCCGATTTTCCCCTTCGCTGCAATCCTAATTGAGTCTCATCGAGCCACTGATTGGATCCTGATAGGACTCAGCCTTCATCTGGTTGCTTGTCAGCTGTAATTTCTTTCTTTCTTTTCTTTTTTTTTTTTTTTAATCTAATTAAATCAATTGGCAATGTTAAAGAGATTTATTACCACCAAGTCTCTTTCACGTCTCCACCGAGCTTAAGCGTTTATTCACCATAATCTTGGACGCCCAAGTAAATTAATGTGGCACAATAACATTATGTCTAATTAGATGAAATTGATTTCATCCCGCTTTCATGTGAATCTACAAAAACGTTTATCAGCAGTTATCTGACCTCGAATTAAATCTCGAATTACGGTTATTGCCATTATTAAGCAACAAACAGTTGCTGAGACCTAAAAAAAAAACAGCCTATTAATGACATTAGCTAAAACTGATGGCTGCATCCATTCCGGCTCAAAATCGACGTGGTGGAGATGTTTTAGGAGCCGACGTTTGCAGCTCTCGACTGCGAGAGTTTCCCGATGCCCTGAAACACAAAAGCAGTCACTTCATTTGCCACGCTCGCATTCCCGCGGAACGATACCTCAAATTCCCAAGACATACAGCCAGCGCATCAGAAACTCATTACACGCTTATTAGCGGGCAATTAAGACAGCAGAGGGCATGTGAGCCTTTTCAAGAGAAAGCCGACGCTCCCTGTTAGGCCCGCTAATATGCTTGAAACTCTGGGACTTTTCAGGTAGAAGCCCGAGATGGCTGAACGGGCTACACCGCCGAGGCGGCGCAGCAATCCAGCAGACCCTGGACCATCTCTGCCCAATCTGTTACGCCCTTAATCAAAAAAGGATTTTCAAAGCGCGAGTGAATCGTGAGACGAGTGACTCATCGGTCCGATTCTGTCGTCACAGCTGCAATCTAAGATTTAGGATTATCCTAAATTTAGAGCTGCTGGAATCAAATTAAACAGCAGTGCAGATTTTGGGTGGATGTGACTCAGATTTTATCACCCTCCTCCGCGACAGCGTTCGCCTGAAGCTCCCCTTTTTGCAACTTCATGCCACTAAAGAGGTGGCGAAACCTGCCCGAGGACTCAACCATGGACACGCGCAATTGGCATTGGACAGGCAAATTATCGGCTGATATGAGGAATTTTTTTCTTTTAATTATGTATTACTCCGGTCATTAAATTATAGCCAATAACTAGACCAGATAAGACGCCGGCAGCAATCCAACACCCTCCATAAATTGCACTTAAAAGGCATAGGAAAACAGTTTTAGGATTTCAAATGAAGACACAAAGCAAATGAAGACTGATGCTGTTTTTTTTGGGGGGTTTTTTTGTTCATTTTACTTACCTTCTTGTGTAGCCGTCTCCTTCATGTTCAGGTCTGGATGTTGTCCATCTGTGAAACGGCTGATTTCAGAAGAAACAGATTTTGGCCCTACTCTGCCTCCATAGACAAGACTGAGTTTTTAATAATGACACCCTTAACCACCTGGCTTTATTACTTCCATTGCCATGGTTACAACACCTAGCTCCCGCTACACGACTTACGCAGGCATCTGCCAAGTAATTGTGTTGGCCCATCGCCACTCACACATGGAGTGTGAGTGGCGATGGGGGGTCACAGACCACATTTTGGACGCAGCGCTACCAAATTTTATTATAACTCAGCATAACTTGTGAGGATGGCCCCCTTCTTTTTGTTTTTTTTTTGCCACTATATTTGTTATGACAATGATAATGGTGAGAGATAACCACCAGAGTCATGACAGTGATGCTACCGTCATCCACATCTGGAGTTGAATTTTATTAAAAACACAAAGACAATAATTCATAATTATTCAGGGCAGGTTAAAGTCGCGTACACACCCCATTTAAGTCATAATATTACTCAGTGGAGACAGTATCATGTCTTTTATGCCACTGTGTACAGCTACTTACCCTTTTTTCACAAAACCCATCAAAAAGTTACTTTCAGGAGTTGCTAAAGTGCATTTAACACAATAACAATGTAACCAAACAAATGTAAAACACAATATTTGTTAAAATTGAATTGAGATTTTGAGCGAAATGTTTACTCTTCACACTTCACCCCAAATGGCGGCAACACTCGGTGAGTCTATGGCGCACACGCGCGCGCACACACACACACACACACACACACACACACACACGTCCTTACATATCTCACTGCCATCAACAGACACTGATCCTCACTTACTCAAAATATTACCAGAACTTTGTTTTAAACATTTAAGCAACTCACAAAAAACTTTGTGTTTTACAGCACAGAATGAACCGCATGAATTAACACTTTTTAAACATTTGAACAATGCAGTGCATTTAAATAGTTTTTAACCCTTTTATGGCTTTAGTTAATCCTTCTGAATGTCATTTATGAAGGCAGTCTCTTTTTTTAACTTTGTCATCCATCTTAATATTGCAGATCAAAGCTTTATTATTGCGTTTCAGTCTTATACTTATGACAGAATGTGCATTATCTTTTCAACGTGTCACATAATACAGGAGGGGGCAAGACATTTGCGTGCATTTGACAGTGAGGGTGACTGGAGTGGAGCATTAATGTCAAGATCTCGTCATCATAAGAATGCAATAATGCTCACTGATATTTTTATTAAACATTAATTTATGATGTATCCAGAACAGTGTCTATGACTGCACTGTGTGCGAAGGGGTGAGGAAGCCCTCTGCCTCTGTTTGCTTTCTTAATTAATTTAATTTTTTACCTTTAGCTAACCGCACTCTGATGGTTCTTTTTGTTTAAGGTGTCGTATTTTATCACTTCCCTTGTATTATTGACCATAACAGACAATCATCAGTGGTATCAGCTGAAAAACCTACACACTGTTTATCATTATTCCACCATTGCCAGTTCATCCAGCTACTGCAGTACAGCATTCCCACCAAATTTAGCATTTAAAAGCATGTTTTTCTTAAATAAGGGAAAATTGTTAACAATCAGCTCATTTCCCACTGCTGGCAGACCCGGGACTGATCACCAGCCGACGAGCTGCATGACTGTTTTTCTTCTTTTTCTTTTTTTTTTTTTTTTGGGCGACAGCGTGCCCGAGCACAGCGAGAACAACAACGGGAAGGAGCATGAAAGCCGTGGAGACGGTGGCCACCTCTGCTTCTCCCGTACTTTCCACTTTTGTCTTTCAAACGACACAAACTCAGCGCAGACTGGATGATATTCGGGCAACGATGAGATGAAGGTGGATGGAGTTTGTGGCCAAGATGGCAAAGAGACGGCGACGCTGCGCCTTCTTATAACCACAAAAACAAAACCAGTTATGCCCGTCCTGCAGTTGCCGGCATCTGTTTATCCCCCTGAATTACCAGCGCAACATATTACATACATTACGCCGACGTCATCATATCAATTAGCACGTTCACCTGGGTCTGACGTTCCCACTGAGGCCGATAGAAGGTGAGCTGATAAAAACCTGCGTCCATTGCAGAGCCGCTTGGCCGGCATCTGAATGCCGATCAGAACCTCTCCCGCTGCCGACAGGAGCCCATTGTTGGTGTGTTTGTGTGGGTTTTTCGGCCAGTGGGAAAGCGGGCCAGGGCCGGGGACACACCGGCGTGCCGGTAGGAAGGTGTTTCTCCTCCAGCGTGCACGTGCGAATGACCAACATCTGCAGTTGCGGGGGGGCGAATGTGTCCATATATGAACTTTCGGCCGTTCGCATGCCCACAGCCGAGCTGACCCGAATTTCCAGACAAATGGCAAACAACTCCTGAGGGAAGCCAGACATGCGCAGTGCATACAATCGACTTATTTCTCTCAGATTTTGACAACAAATTCAGAAAACATCCGTCCTCATGCGGCACACCAAAGGCCACATGCCTGCAGGAATGTCCACCAGGGCTCCTAATAGAGGCTGTGAATTGATTATTTATTTCATGACCATAAGCCGTCTCCATTGTTTAAGAAAACATGGCAGCGTTTCAAACCGCCCTCACATCTGTGCTCAGCATCTGAGAGGAATAAGTCTCTTGTGTACACATAGTCTAAGTCTAAGGTCTTTTACTTGGGAGCAAAAACAAATGTTGCTATTACAGTTTGCACATTTGAGATATGCAGCCTCAAGTAGGCTGGCGTGAATCTGACATAAAAAATGCCATTTGAAACTTTGTCAGCGGTAAGCGGTCTGGTCTCCTCAAACAGCTTATGAATAACAAGTAAATTCATCAAGTTCATTATCATGTTGTCACAATGCTTTGTTTTTTTTGGGGGTTTTTCGCCCGGTTTCACACTCCATTTCACACCAATGTCATGACATTTTACACGTCTCACAATCCACATCTCATTTGCCCGGTAAACCCAAGACACATTCTTTCCCACAACCTCTTGCAGAAGCCGAACAAGACCTTCAATTTTAGCATTAACCCATCGCAATTATTTTTAAAGCTTGAATTTATTTCAACAGGCTGAGTTGAGGATTTGTTTTTTTGTTTTTTTTGTTTTTTTCCTCATTAAAATGCCACAACAAAGAAGTCTGCAAGCATTAACCAGCATTAGATGACAATCAAAATGTCATTTTTCAGGCAACTGCATGAGGTCACCGTGAAATAACAGGGAAAAAAAGAACAATTCAATTTGGCAGCATAAATAGTTTAAAATCTCCATACTTTTTAAATTAAGCAAAAATCTTCTAAGGTGTGATCATTTGTAACACACCAGTTTGAGGCAAATGTTTTGAGGTAGTGCCGCTCCTATATTCTTATAACATGATGAGACAAATATAAGTAAAACTACATCCACTGTTAAGTAATCAAGTACTCAAAAGCAAGTATTTCTGTGGTCCTTTGCTCAGAGCTGAGAATCTAATTGACTTTAATTGGCAGGAAATGTTGCTGGCATCGTTTTTAAGATTTTTACAGAGTCTCAGGTTGGTTCTGAGGACGTTGTTCATAAAGTGCAAGTCATTTTATGCGCGCAGGGTTCTGAGTTCCCTTCTCTGATCAATGCCTTATGGACTAAACCGAACTGATGTGCAACAACTTTTGCTGATACTGGAGCTTTCCGAACCATAATGCTGAACTGTCAAATCCCGGTTTAGCTGCAACACGCCGAAGAATGTAGAGTGGCCTTCAAAAATTCAGATGATCGTTGGTCTGAACAAAAAGCAGCAGCTGTTTCTGATCACAGGGTTCTCCCTGCGTCTGCTCACGGGCTCCGTTGTAATGAGTCCCTGGGAGGCTTAAGGCTGCATGTGCGTTTTTTTTGTTTTTTTTTTCCTCATGGTGCTCCTTGCTTGGCCCCTTCATCTCGGCCACTAATCCCCCCTTTGCAGATTCCCAAGGTAAGGCAAAGTGAGGGAACAGTGCAGCGGTTGCACACTTCTGACACAGGTAATTGTAATTCATCCCGCATGGGGAAAGCTGACTTTACCATAGCGGGCGCCCTGTAGCGAGGTTGAAAGAGACGGCAAAGCAGTTACGGTGGGCAGTTTTGAAGTCCACTATCGGGATTAGAAAAAGGAGCCGCCTCCCATCGACGTTCAGCAGATCCTCCGACCGGTGCCATGACGGAAATTCGCCATTACGTTGTTCATTAAATCACAGCTGAATTTGGCCGGCAGCGTGTTTGTGGCTTCGAGAGCCATGAAAAGTTAAAACAGTTTCCGAGCTATTGTTCGCCAGATGCGAAACTATATTAAAGCTAGCTGGTCGACAACCACAGCGAGTACAGCAGCACAACGCTGCAGCCAGCGCGATGAATATGGAGGAGGTTCAAAACTTCACCTCTAATGGTCTGTTTATTCTATTATTGAATTAATTTTGGATTTCTTCCCAATTGCAAATAGTGGAAATATTCTCCGGAGAAACTGAATGAACCAAAAATAATTGCACTGGAGGTAACTGATTTGTTTACCGCACTTGCAGTAAAGCTTTGTTACAGCAAAATCAACATGATTTTTTTTTTTTTTTTTTAAATCTGTGACTGTCGCAGAGTGCCGACTGTTGCCACCTAACGTGGACTCTCCTCAGTCCACCGCAGCCATGTTGCGTCAGCGGGTTGAGGCTGGAACTGGCTCATGTAAAAAGGCATCAAGGTTTTCCATCATGCCTGCAGGTCCAGCCGGCAGAGGCTGGGGGAGGCTGCTGCTGCAGGTCTTCCATCGTTTCTCCTTTTCTTCAGAGACCACGAATACAACCAAGACATTGTCACACATCATCTCATGAGACCAGCTGGAATGCACGTTAGGAGATGTTCAGTGTGTATGCCAGTCAGCCATTAACAGCCCTGACACATTAAGGCTTGGACTCCACTGGACCTCTGAAGGTGTGCAGTGGTATCTGGCACCAAGATGTTAGCAGCAGAAACTTTAAGTCCTGTAAGTTTCGAAGTGCGGCCTCCATGGATCGCACTTGTTTTCCCAGCACATCCCACAGGTGCTCAACTGGATTGTGATCAGCCAAGTCAACACCTTGAGCTGGTTGTCTGTGTTCCTCAAACCATTCCTTATCCTGCTGAAAGAGGCCACTGCCATCAGGGAATACCGTTTCCATGAAAGGGGGGACATGGTCTGCAACAATGCTTAGGTAGCTGCTACATGTCAACGGAACATCCACATGAATGGCAGGACCCAAGGTCCCCCAGCAGAACATTGGCCAAAGCATCACACTGCCTCCACCGGTTCACCTTCTTCCCAATGTGCATCCTGGTGCCATGTTTTTTTTTTTTTCCCAAATAAGCAACACACACACACACACACACACACACACACACACACACACACACACAC
>CAAKHG010038164.1:0-10238 GCA_901007715.1 Dactylopterus volitans | reverse complement strand
GGTAGCTGCTACATGTCAACGGAACATCCACATGAATGGCAGGACCCAAGGTCCCCCAGCAGAACATTGGCCAAAGCATCACACTGCCTCCACCGGTTCACCTTCTTCCCAATGTGCATCCTGGTGCCATGTTTTGTTTTTTTTTTTCCCCAAATAAGCAACACACACACACACACACACGGCCAATCACGTGATGTAAAAGAAAATCTGATTCATCAGACCAGGCCACCTTCTTCCACTGCTGCGTGGTCCAGTTCTGATGCTCATGTGTCCACTGTTGGTGCTTCCAGCGGTGGGCAGGGGTCAGGATGGGCACCCTGACTGGTCCCACACACAACAAACTGCCATGGCTGTGTGTTCTGACTCCTTTCTATCAGAACCAGCAGCAAACTTTTCACTAATCTGAGCTCCAGTTGCTGGTCTGTTGGACCACATGGACAAGCATTAACTCCCCACATGCATCAATGAGCCTTGGCCTCCCATGACCCTGTCACTGGTTTACCACATTTCCTTCCTTGGACCACTTTTGATAGGTCCTGACCACTGTAGATCTGGAAGAGACCACAAGAGCTGCAGTTCTGGAGATGTTCTGACCCAGTCGTCCAGCGTCACAACTTGGCCCTCGCCCATTTTTCCTGCTTCTAACACATCAACCTTGAGGACAAAATGTTCACTCGCTGCCTCATATATCCCGCCCAGCGGCAGGTGCCACGTAACCAGATGATCAATGTTATTCACTTCACCTTATAAGGGGTCATAATGTTATGGCCGATGGGTGTATGCAGCATATGATGCATTGCTTCCTGTTAATCACTGATTAAAAGTGTGTGTGTGTGTGTGCGCGCCGAGTTGAGCTGAGCCGCTGCGGCCTGCAGGACTGAGATGGAGCTCTTCCACACAAGCTCCCGTTACTCTCACGCGGATTGACTTTCTCACTGTGCATGAACGCTCCCAGAGGCTGCAATCACATTAAAAGGCTAGTGCAATTCCATTTGGAAATATAATCATTTCTATAGTATATTGCCTCATTATCAGTAATAAAAGTTTGTTGTTTGCTAAGTATTTGCCTCCATGTATTCACAATGCAGGACATCTTTGATGATTTATGAATGAATCATGTGTTTTTATGAGTATACTTAACTAATTCAGGCCCTGCCTTTGATGGAAGAGCACTGGGACTGAGATAACACATTACATAACCTCCGCCCAACTCATTCGCACATGTGCAGAGTATATGCGGAGGTTTCTGTGCACAACTTCAGAAAGTGAAACAGGAATTTCAGGCACACACGTTTCTGATCTCTCCCTTGACGAATCACTTTGATGGTGATTCGCTTGTCTGTTTGCATTCACAGCAACTGTCCTGAATTTGGTACAAGTCAATTTTCCCAGCTTGTGCGCATGTGGCGCTTTAAAAATGTCTCATTTCCTGCCTCGATTTGTCAGGGGCCAGAATCCAAGATGTCATGGTTAAAATTATTATACCTCAGGAAGTGTCGTGATGACTTTGTAGCTGTCACTCAGGCTTATGCGCGTTTGTATTTAAATGTTCATCTCTGTTTCTCCTCTCCTTTGCATTTGGCTCCATTTTCCAGCGTATGGCTGCTGCACTCGCAAAGAGGAGTGGAGGACTCCATCTTGTTTTTGCTTCATTAATTCTTGAGGCAGCTTCGAGTCTGAAGATTTCAGTTTTCTGGGCCTTGGTTCAAGCTTCCTGATGTCTACCAAATACTTGGCAAATAATGTATATTTATCTCTGTGAAGCCTGTTTGCTGATACTGAAATCCAATGACGCAAAACTGCAAACGCCTGCGTAAGTCTGTGTTTTGTGTGCAAGATTAAGTGGAAATACGGAACTATTTTTCACATTGCAACTGGTCAAAGGTATAAAAAGCACCGAGTGACATTTCCATAACTTCAGTCCAATTTCAGTTAAAAAAAAAAAAAATAATAATAATAATGTTGCTTTTCTTTGATGTTCATTTTGAAGCCACGTTCATGCTGTCAGAGGAAGGACAACATGCTTTGTTGTCTAAAATTATTTGGAGGAAAATAACAGGGACAAACATATAATTTATCACGAGTGGAGAGACTGTTGGTTCACCTTCTGCATCCTCTGTTGCTTCTGGTTCATGGCTCAAGAGTTGAGGTAGAAGGCAGCTGGGCTTCTTTTCTGGTTGTTGGAGACGTGTCACTCATACTTCTTCAGTTGTAACTGACTGGTATGGACTCCGAAGTATTTAACCCCCCAGATGAGGTGAAATCTGACTGATTTACAAGTCTTCTCCCTGAAAAAATTAGAAAGTTTCTTCTTCTATTTGTGAAAGGTTCAATGTCTAAATGTTGCCCATTTTCTCAAATTGTGCATAGTTGAGTGAATTCGTTTACATCTTTGGAGTTCAAGACCCTCCCTTATTACGTCACATACAAGTGTCTTTGAGTGTGCGCACACACGCACAGACAGACAACTTAGCTAATTTAGCTAAATAGCTAATAAAATATTTTCCTTGTATAATTGAACTGAACTGAATTGAAAACACACGGCCGCCTTTTTGGCTTCCATGGAAACCCAAATGTGAACCTATCCCAATAGAGTTTTTACCTACTGGGAGCAACATCTGTTGGCAATTGTCAGAAACCGATGCAGCATTGTTTCAAAAAACAATTTTCTCGCAGCCGTGGAATCTAGAGCTTTTCTGGGGCCCCTTCTCACACTCATTCTGTGGCAGCATGATGCTTTAACAATGACACTGATGAGGAGGAGGGAAGTCGGGAAATTGTGGCCGCGAGTCTCATTGTTTTATATGAGGTTGATGTTTTATTGTAAACTTTCTCTCGTCTAAATATAATCCCGAATTTCAAGTTGCGGACAACACAGAATATGATCCAGATGAAGAAACAACTGATGGGGAACAATGCAGTGATGAAGAATGGGACCATGCTCATGGTGTTGATGTTCAACATCATACTCACACTGCCGTTATGGTGCAGATCTGTCCTCTCTTTATGAAAAAAATGATACCAGAATGTTACTTTGTGCCACAATTTAAGAATTTAAAAATTGTTTAATATTAAATATGCTGGTTAAACACTGAATCTCGGTAGTCTGTGATAATTAGCATAATGGTAGTATTTTAGTAGTTAGTATTTCTTGAGTCATATATCCAGTTACGAGCTCATGTAAATGAGGCCGTCAGGACATAAATGGCAAATGGAGGCTCAAAACGTCACAAGAACATGAGTTCGTAAAAAAAAAGAAAAAAAGAAACGAAACATGAGGTGATAATATGTCTGTTATAATCAGCTTGAACGCAGCTGTCATTTTTGACTGGGAACACCAAACAGGGAAGGGACAGAGCGGTCAACCTCCTGTGGGATCACTGATACCCGGAGAGTCAGGAGATCACCTGGGATTCATTGACCCACCCAGGCCATCCCGGGCGTATCAGTCAGATGAGTTGAGGTGAGAGTTGGTGTTGAGCCGTCTGGGGAGGGAACTCAAGACTGCATCGTACGTGAGTGATAATGGGTGTAAAAGGCCACCTCCTCAGTTTGGAGATGGCCGCTCTAGTTTCATAGAATAAGCAATCAGTAAGGACTAGTGAGTCCCAAGTCCTTACTCATTACTCATTCTAAATCGGAAGGAATGGATGAGGGTACTGAATGGTTTGGGGAAACAGCTGACTCCAAGCATTTAGCAGGACAAATTGGTATCTGGCTCCTGATCCTCCCCAAAGACCGGCCCTTGAGTGGATTTTGAACATTTTTGCCAGGGAAACCCCAAACAGAAGAATGAGGCACGAAGATAATGTTAAACTTGATAGTTTCACGGTGGTTCGCACAAAGAGAGAATTACAGGGACCAAATGATGAGTGACGCAGGCCATTAACCTGACATCTAATGCACCGGCTATTACAGGCTGTTAAATCTAGTCAAGGGGAAATCGACACAGACATCCTGCTAATGTCAGTACTACTTGTGACCCG
This sequence comes from Dactylopterus volitans, assembly GCA_901007715.1. Taxonomy (NCBI): domain Eukaryota; kingdom Metazoa; phylum Chordata; class Actinopteri; order Syngnathiformes; family Dactylopteridae; genus Dactylopterus; species Dactylopterus volitans. The sequence continues at coordinate 6,252 of CAAKHG010038164.1, read as the reverse complement.
TCATTAACAACTAGCATTTATACGGGCTGAGTGACCAGCAACATGGAGGGATCTCAACTCTTTCCTCTTTGCTCCGGTTGGAAATTCACATTTCCAGCAGCTTTAGACACAGGAAGTAAAAAAAAAACCTAAAAAAAAACAATAAATTATAATACGTAACAGTACAGAAAACAATAAAATACATCTGTACTTTCCCGCTGTTTTATGCTGCTAATAGAAGATCCAACCTGCTCAGCAGTGTCCCATCAAAATGATTCCAAAGCTGTTATTTTTCGGTCGCAGTTCCCAAACAGGAGTTGAAATCAAACATACAGCGCTGACTTTTTTATTCAGTTGTTACATGCAGCAGATGGTGGTAATCTAACATTTATTTATGCCACCCACTGTAAAAACAGCACAGTAGAAGGCTAATCTAAAATAAATATATACATAAGCGATGCATAGATTTGCACTGCCAGCAAGCTAGCTGGGAATAAATAAGCTCCTGGTGCTTGACATTTCTCCCAATGTGCAGTTGACGATACATGGAGAGGTGCTTGCATCTTAACAGATGAGTCTCACACTGAGTGATATCGTGGCACATGTCATTGGCACAGTAAATTACACTGAAACAAGACGCATCACATTTCCATGCTGTGTGAGAAATGGGATCCAATCACGCGACTGTTTTGTTCCACACCGAGCCCCAATGGCCGGTTTCATCAGGGTGTTTGAGTCGCAGGACGAGTTCAGAATCCTCCTGGAAAAAGACGGTAATGAACATGAGCCTATGAGTAACAATGACACCTTCTTTGAACTAAACCAGCAGACGCAGGGTGCCAACATACACCTTCCACAGTGTCAGATAAAATCATTCATTAGAAAACTCAGGCGTAGACGCAGCGGATGAAAGATGGGAATTCAGACTTTTAAAGAACCTTAAATCATTCAACATAATTCAGAGAAAAAGTGTGCTGGTGCTTGAATTATTTTGAAGCGCGGCAGCAGGCGAGAAGCTGGAGTGAACAAAGCGGAGAGGACTGAGCACAGAATCACGCCGAAGGAATTAGGCGTCTGTCAAGAGAAAGTCAAAATAAAAGAAGTCTGAGAAACACAATTTAAATATTTAATGAAAACAAAGCAGACTGTGATCATCACATGATATTTTGGTAGATGAAATAATAATTTAAAAAAAATGTTTGCAAGCTCTTAAGGAATGGGGGTGTGGGATTGTTGGGTCATCATTTTGATGGTAGCACTGAAAGTTTGCCAAGATTCTTAAAATCAAAGAAGGCAATCCCAACATATTTTTTTTTTATAGTCATCGGGTCTATGAAATAAAAAATATGGCCTAAAACTATAAAGAGAAGAGACAACACAGAACCAGAACAGCTCCAGTGCAGCTCTGCGTTTAGTTGGGACCTAATTTACCCAAATATCATGTTATGCAGATTGTTATTACCAAATGTTCTGGCCATATTGTCTGGTTGGTTTGGCTTTATTCAGTTATTTTTTGTGGGGTTTTTTTTGGCAAATTAATGGATTCACCTTCGGATAAGCAGTAGGCCTGCAAATGGACTCTGTTTTGTCCAGTACACACATGGTTTTCTTTTTTATAACGTGCTGTTGTATTTGTATGAAGGGCCAGATTACTATGATCGTGGTATCAAATACTTGGTAATTATACTCCTACATGAGTGATCAGTGTACACTGATATCATATTTGGGTTTTTATCAATTAAATTTGGTTGAAATTACTGCATGACGTTAAGTTTATTCTTTTGGTATTTTATTTACTTTTTGACAGAACAGCATACATTTCTATTAATATTATTTTAAGTACCTTATCTAATTTTTGTTTTTGTTTGAACCATCGCTATTAATTCCTCCATTAGCCCACCTGTGCACGGGTAAGGCTCATCCCCCCTTCCCTCATGTGTTTATTGACTTTTTGTTTAATATGAATTTAATTAATTAAAGAATGCGCCGAACCAAGACCATGCCTTGAGTTGCTTGTACTCATCGAATGGAAATATCAATTCCTTTGGTGCGATTCCCAGGGTGGCATTGTCAGATTTGTTTTATGGTAAGACTCACTCCACCCAACGCTCTACCCCGACATTATTGCAGGCACACAAGCAATTTAACAAAAACTGAACATGACTGAAAACAAGATTAAACTCCCATGATGAGCTGTGTACACACCCTTAGACTGATGCTAATTTAGTGTGCAGGTTGAACTGTTTGCCGCTGCATTGTGGGTGATGTCGATTAAAGTTTTGACAAGAATTTGAAAGATAAAGGTTTAAAAAAAAAAAATTGCAGTCGTAAGTCTAATTGCATTACACATTGTATAGGAATGAAATTGAGTTTTCTTTACTACATTCAAGTCTCATTTCATTTTCAGTTGGACGTGTCACGCTACTTTGTCATTCTTATGGTGTCAATGAAAACTACAATGAACAGGACGTAGCCTTAATTTTCCCACGTGCCAGCACCCACCTGAATGTCACACGAGGTGTCAATTGTTATGCCCTCCGTCTGTCATAGGTGTTAATCATTTATTCATATGCGGTTGGAGGTCAGACTCCTGCGCAAGATGGCATCCTGGGGCTGTTAGGGTTTCTCGCACAAGGACACGTCAATATTCGATGAGGAGCCTTATAATTAGAAATGGTCTGTGAAGGTTAGAAAGGGAAAGATGGCTTACGTATACACAGCATGTGCCATGTTAATTGACAATAGCCAGCAATAAAATGCTTGAACGCTCATGCTTGTCAACACAGCATGTTGAAGCAGACTCATCAGCCCCTTTGTTCCTTGAGGTACAGTAGCTGGCTTGACCCACCACACCCCTCAAAAAATGCACAAGCCTCCTGCACTTGGATCAGATCTGTCGCAAAAAAAATTTATAAAATTTATAGACCCACAGAGCAGACAAGAGACCCAGAAGTCAGATCTCAAAGTGTGAAGAGGAATTAATTTATTCCTACAAAAAAATACCAAGAGCGTACTTCAGCAGTCATGAACTGCTTAGCTGGAGCAGGGCAGGGATTTCTGGGAGAATCCAGGTGAGTTTGGCAGGGGCAGTATGAGGCTGGGCTCAGGGCTGAGTAATCCGACTCCTTGGCAGGTGTCAGGTTCCAGGGTCTTGAGGAATGGTGGAAACCTGGTGGCAGGCTGGTAAATGCCAGAGCTGGGATGGAATATGAGGGGGGGGGCTTCAACGCTTGACGTGAATGTGATAAAAATCTGGCGCAGAAGGAAGGTGAAGTCCAGCTTAAATAGACAAGGGAGACGGGAGACGACAAGGGTGTGACACATTAGGGCCAAGACAGGTCTTCAAGACTTCAAAATAACCCTTTCATGTGGTCTAGGTACAGTTGTTTGGTCCAAACCAGGGTTTCAATAAGGATTTCACACCAGTGCAAATGAACCACGTTAACTGGGCACAGGGACTTGGATCTGTTTTAACTGGACCAAACCTGGCTACAGTCACAGCACAAACCTTGATGCTCAAGTCGGATTTCCGGATTCTCTCACATCCGATTATTGTTGCTTTCCCTTAAGTTTTTCCACATTGTGGCCGCTATCAGATTCCAGTGTGAACTGTTTACACTCTTAAACTGACCAACATGGGCAAAAGAGCTGTAACTGGCGCGTCGCATGCAGCACAATGTCATATGGAGGTAAAAATGGAGGCCGCTGATGTTATTGTTGACGGTTTCATCTCCAAATAGATGTGGAGGGAAAGCCAACCAATTCCGGAGCAGATTTTAATGAGGACGAGGAGACAGAGAGAAAATCGTTTAATACTGACTCTTTGTGGAGGAGCGTGCCCATCAAAGGCTGCCGGCTGAAGCAGTGGCGCTCCCCAGAGTTTCACGTCGCTCTTCACTTGCGTTGCCAGAGCTGTCACAAGCAGCTGTAACAGCTGACAGCTGGATTTATCACCAGAGCACGGTCAAGCTCATTATACTACGCTTAGGTGATGCGACCGCGACCGCTTTGTTGGTTTGAGTCTTTAGCTTCTTTAAACCTGGCTTTAAGGCTCTTAAATTTTCACACACCGCCTCCCCACTGACCTCCGTCTCAGCTATCTATCTTCCGTGTTCTTAATTCACCGAGTGAGGTACGAGTTACGATGTGATCGTTCAAACCCAAGTTGGCCGCACTGCAGAAATCTGGCCTGTACTGAATTTAATGACCACATATAAAAGTGACCCAAATCCAATATAAAAAGATTCAAATCAGATTGCGTGTGATCTGTGCTGTTCACACCTCAGGAGGGTTCAGACTCGTTTGGATTTTAACGATTCCGATTCCTTTCCGATTCCCTCTTTTCGGTTTGATTCCTTACCGATTCCTATTTTATATTCATTATACGTATTATATAAGTACATAATAAACACAAACGCAATAATACAAATACAAAAAAAAAATATTGTAACTGTTGCACAGGTCATCCTCCCAGCTTTTGCCAACGTGAAAGGAGTTACTTTCAGGCTCGTCTTGTCTGCTTAGATAAGAAAACGCGGCGCAATACGTCACGTTAGTTCATATTCATGAACGACTGGCTTACAGTTTCATTAACAATAACAGTAACATAACGCTAAAAAGGCAGGGAAACCTCTTACATAGACGGCAGTTAACCTGCAACTAAATACACAGACATTTATTTCGACGCGTCTTACATGGCATCATTAACATTAGTGAGCTGGACTCCTGTTTGCAGGAGCATAATGAGGCACTGCAGTTGTAGCCTACGACAAAATAGCGCCTAAAGTTACAGAAACGGAGTATTTTTTTGCAACGTTACTAGCCTGGAAGAGCACCAGCAGCAGGCTCTGATGGGGCTGCCTCATCCTGCGCTGCCTGCGGCTGTGGGGGTGAGGGGCCTGGGGGCCGTGGCTCCGGTTTTCTTAGGTAGTCGAACACGGTGCGTTTCTTCAGATCAATGTTGTGTTTCAGGAGATGCTTCGTCAAGGCAGAGGCGCCACGACCAGTGCAAGTAACCACTGCGCCACGTTTCATACACTTTGCGTCGTGTTCTTTTAATTTCTCGAAGCATAACCACACTTTGGATCTTTTGCTGCTCATCGCCTCACAGGTCTTGCTCACCCGACGCTTGCTGAGATACCGCAGTCAGTGGGCGGATCCACCAGGCTCACACACACGTGACGTCACCGCAGTCACTTCAATGCACGTCCAAATGAAATAGGAAATCGCAGCTGCCAATCCAAGAACCGTTTGCGGGAGCCATTTGTCCAAATATGATGGATCCGGAACCGGAAGTTTGGACCCGGTTCGGAAAAAGTCAAGTCCGGGTCGCGACCCTAAACCTCAGTATTAAAAATCTGATCTGAGTCTCTTGGAAGAAAAAAGAATCACATTCGGGCCACTTCAGCATGAAATATGTTTGTTTCTGCAGCATGTGCAGGAGTCCCAGCGAACAAACACAGTGACAAGGCTCCCTAAATTGTCATATTCATATCAATCCCCATGTCTTGGATGATTTGGCTTAATGTCTATGCTTATGTGAAATATGGATGCCCCTGTTCACTGCAGAGCAAATCTACCTACAGGGTACAAATAAAGTCAACTGAACTGAGCATATTACCACTTTCATTTTTCCATTGGGCTCGCTAGCCCTCCTTCTTTCTTCGCTGTGGTTTTTATCCACACTCATTAACAAATGTGAAGCCAGTGTAGACAGACATGGCTGGCAGCAACGGCGCTCTCCGCACGTACACCACGAGCGCGTCAGCCGCAGCGGGTCAGAGGTCGCCGTCGCACACAGGTACAGCCTGGTCAAACTTAATAAAGGAGTGTTATGAGGATGAATCTTTGCCGGTGCTGCTGCAGCAGCTCCTGCGCATGACATTGGCCAAGGATTCAGCGCTGACCTTCCCCTGAATGTGCTCATCCGCCAGGTGAAGCAAAACGTGCAAATATGAACAATAGCGCATTAATGAATATAAGAAGCATATGAAACTTTAAAAGTACTGTTTGCTGTGTCTCCATCAAATACATAAATTGTCAGTCAAGGCAATTAATCATCAAATAATTAATGCCCTAAAAACGTCTTGTTGACCAACAACGTCTCTGTGGAGGCAACCGGACTTCTTTTTGGTTGTTCAAGGATGTTTCAACTCTCATTTGAGGAGCTTCCTTAGTTCTAACTGGTCAATGGTGAGAACCGGGTTCTTAAACTCTTATGGACTCATTGATATTATTGTTATTGAGAGTCATTAAGGTCACCTGAGAGTCGTT
>CAAKHG010038162.1:3937-33990 GCA_901007715.1 Dactylopterus volitans | reverse complement strand
GGGAGAAGGCACAGGGATGGAGCTTTTGATCTTAAGGAAATTAAAAATGCAGACCAGGATATCGTCTAAATAGACAAACACAAAGCAGAATATCTCTGAGAACGTCATTGACCAAGTCTTGGAAGGGCATCAGCAGGTATTCATAATGGCTGGTTGGGGTGTTTAAGGTAGTCTTCCACTCATCACCTTCCCGGACCAGATTGTGGAGATCAAGCTTGGTGAAGATGTAGGCCCCTGGAGAAGCACGAAGGCTGAAGAGATGAGAGGGAGTAGGTAGCAGTTCTTCATGGTGATATGGTTAAGGTCCTGATAATCGATGCATGGCCTCAGTGACTTGTCTCTCCTTTCAACAAAGAAGAATCCTGCCCCCGCAGGAGATGAAGAGGGCTGGATGATGCCAGCTGCCAGAGAATCATTGATGTAGACTTCCACAGCCTCCAAAGGATTACTGGACAACAAGCGCTAGCTCTTCAATGATGTTTCAGCAAGACTTTGATTTTGTTGGCTCAAAACTCATCCTTGCCCAGGTGATGAACTTCACAAAGCCTTGACGAATCTAGCATGCTTCCTGAGTCCCATTTTGTGGTGGCAGTCAGGGCATCCATGAAGGCTTTTATACTTCAGATTTGGTCAAACGGCTACTGCATTCAAACTCCACTGACTTGACAAACCATGTTCACTGCAAGGGAAATGACTGAGATCATGCAGCCTGTTCTGATGCCTTTTTCCAACTGATTCCAGTCTGATGTACTGTGAACACGGCGTTGATGCAGTGCAAGCTTGAGAATTTTGGATGGTTTTGATCAATACACACTTGCCAGGTGCATTCACAGAACAGTTGGGCCCCGATTCTCTTCCAATCCATGCCTGATGAGTTGCGTTACAACACCAATGTGTTCCGGCATTTCTGCAGTCCAACCCCTCTCAACAGTCGATATAGTTGCTCTTAAAAAGGAACTCAGCCTTGACAAGACAATGAAACACATCTTGCTTTCCACAGTTTGTAGTGAGATGGAGCTGAACTGACTGATGGCTGTCAGTTTTTCTTCTCTGGGGATTCAGACCCCTTCAGCACATTTCCACTGGTCGACTACCCTTACCCTGTACCAGATCACCTTCAAGAACTTCTAAATTAGTGCTAAAGGAGTTATTGGCATCCATTGTGCACTTTGTTAGGGACTCTTCTTAGCCTAGGCTAATCTGGCTCATTTGACCACCCCCTGTCAAGCTCTTTCCCTCATGGTAAATTCTACCATTGGTTGTTGAGGGCTTAAAAGAGCTATGTGTGGTTCCAGTTCCTGGTCTCTCTGTGGGTTGCCCAGAGTCAGACTAACCGGTGAGCTGGAGTTGTGTATAGAAAAGTGTTTATCTCCTCAGCACCTGAAGTTGCCACTGTGCTTGTCCCCCAGTAGCTTTTTTGCTGACATCAAAAGGATTGCAGTGTGTTTCCTTTCTCTTTCTCCCTTTCACCTCTGATGCGACTCCACTCTGCAGGTCATGAGATTTTTTTCTTAAGATGCTCCAGTACTTGATAACTGCAGTAACTTTAGCAATGCAGTAATTCATTGTGACAAACAATTTGTCAACATGATAGAAAAAAGGGGAAAAGATGGTTATTTGTTACATGACAAACACTCAGAGAGACTGAAATGGGTGGTGTAACACCTAGTATTTTGCCATACATTTTTAAAAGCTGCAGAAGATAAACAGGAAAGTCTTCTTCTACTGGTGACATGCCACAGTGAGACATTGCTTGAGTATATTAAGCTCCTACCACTCTTACTCAGTTAAATTCCTCTTTTTTCCCCCCTTCCTCTTCTTGCTCACCATACTGTCACAGGACTATTTGCTAGCATGTTTTCCTCTACTCTGCAAACAAGATGGTATGGCATACCGTTTGTTCTCCTTGATGAATCTTTTTAGTAACAAAATGATTGCTTTACACTAGATAACAGGAAATGCCAGATTGGTCTATTGCTCATGCTGACATTTCGTATGTATGAATTTTGTTTTCATTGTGTTCTGCTTATATACAGTCTATGGTTCTGCTCCCTGTTTTTGGTGTTTTCTTATTCGCATTGGTAAATCACTCTGGATACTTGGTGACTTTACATCTTTAATGCAAACACATTTTAAGCCTTCTGGTGTGATTTCTTTGATAATGATAAATTCATCTAATTCACACAGTAAGTCTTTGGCTGCTAATTGACACAGTGAGTACCTAAACAGTGGGTGAGCTGAGTAGCCAATCACAGGAGAGCCACTGGCTCTTTCTCCCAACTGAAGGAAGGGAGAGTATGGAATGCGGAAGAGGAGTGAAAAGTTAGAGTTAAAATTAGAGCTCTCACTCTGTTCATATTTTTCAGAAACAAAAAAAAGCCCAAACACTTCTTTATTGTAGTTTTGCATCCAGCATATCATATTTAATTGCATGATAATTTACAAAATTTAAAAAATTTAAAAACTGTTTATGGTGTGATATGAGTTCCCACTTTGTTTCACTGTTAAAAAATGATTAGTTGTTTTTATTTTTTAGCTTAATTACATTAATCTCTATTTTAACGGTTCTTTTATTTCTTAAGGCCTATGAATTTATTGATTTTAATGTATTTCTATATTTGTGTATTTGTATATTTTTGAAAAATGTGGGTTATATTATTTTCACATCAAGCAGCGGGCAACTATTGCTTATAAGCATTTCTATTGATATGAATAAGCTAATAGAAATAATAAAAATATGTCTCATCTCATCTCCTTCCACTTATTCCGGTTATGGGTCGCGGTCGTGCTGGAGCTGATCCCAGCTGAGAGCAGGCGAATGGCGGGGTACACCCTGGACGAGTTGCCAGCTCATCGCAGGGCCACATGAAGGACAGACAACCACTCACACTCGCGCGCACACCTACGGGCAATGAAGAGTAGCCAATTAACCTCAGCATGCTTTTGGAGGTGGGAGGAAGCTGGAGTACCAGGAGAGGGTTTATCTCAAAATATATGCACAAAACTTTGTCAAAGTCCAATAAGCATTTTTTAATCAAACCCTGACTTAATATGTTCAAAGCAACTCAGATGAGCTGTGGGACCAACTGAACTTCTGAAGTTCATGTTCCAGTGTAGAACAATATACCATATATACTTGATATATATCCTCTTATATAATGGCCTACCACTGGGGAGTACCAACCCTGAAATCACACCCTTCAATGCCTCTATTCATGAAGATGGGCTTAAAATGTATTTTCAAAAATATCTTTCTCTTGGGTGTAGTTGGTCCAGTAATTTTCATATGTGCACTTCCAGTTTTTTGAAAGCCTACATTGTCAAACAGTAGTTAGATTTTGGCTAGGCTATTTTAGGAAATACTGTTCTTTTTTTTTAATTCTTGCAAAAAAATTAATAATTGTCTGCATGTGATTTTCTTTTCACGGTATTAAAATTCAGGGAACATGAATATTCTTATACTATACTTATACAAAGCCACATAAAACTTGATATTCTTTATATTATAATATTTAGTTATGGATTTCCTATGTACGTGATTACACTTCAGCGCCATCATTAGTATTAACCCAGGCAAATAACTCATTATCTCAGTCTGTAATTGAAAATTATTTAATGATTATAAATTATTTTTAAAAAATGAATATGTTGATCAACTCGCTGCCCAAACTAAGATGCAACTTATGCATGGAGAAAGTAGTGTCAGGACCATTGAAGCAGCCACATACTTGCATGTCACAACCAAACAGGTTGACAGTACATGACATTTAGTCTCCTCAAAATTCACACTGCCTTTTAATAGTTTAAAAAAATATAGAAATATTTACATATACCACCGTCTGACATTTTTATTTGTTTTTATTGTGCATATTTTATTTCACTTTTAAAATTGTTGTTTTCCTTTTGCTGTCTGCCCTTTTCCTCTCATATCATTGCTGAATTGTCCTGTATATCCTAAATGTTTTGGCAACCCTGTTCCTCTGACATTGATGCCAGTAACGAATACCGAGTTGAATTGAACGTCGTTTATTCTTACATCCTTTAATTTTCCTCAATCAAGTTTTTTTTTTTTTGTTTGTCCAAAAACTTTAATTATGATTGGGGAATAGTGAGTACAGCATTGTTTGTAGGCCTTTCATAAATTGGCATAAAGACTTCATTAGCCGTGTGCGGGCAGCTTATTGCGCTTTCAGAGTGAGACATCTTCTTCAGAGACGATCTGGAGTTTGGTGCGCACAGCTGCTGCTAGTCGGGTGTGTGTGTGTGTGTGTGTGAGAGCGCAGACGTGAAGCGAGGAGTGCGAAGCTTGCAGCCCTTGGAGATCAGGAGAATCATGGAGAAACCCGAAAACACGCCGCTTTAGGGTCGAGCCGGCGGCTCCACACCTGGAGGACGACGGGTCGGCGGGCGGGGAAAGTCCACATCCGACTGCAGATACACGGACGGCAGAGGGATTCCCCCGGTCCCTCCCTGCTAGGAGAAATGTGGCTAAACCCGGAGGAAGTTTTACTGAAAAACGCCTTGAAGCTCTGGATCACCGAGAGGAGTAACGACTTCTTCCTCCTGCAGAGGAGGAGAGGTCACGGAGAACCGACGGGTAAAATCACAGGTAGACGACAACTTCATTACACAAAGCAACATTTAAGAAAGGCCAGGCGCTGCTAGGCTGGAAGGGAAAAAACGGCGACAACGCCGCGCGGGTCAGGCTGATACAGGGCGACGGGGGGAAGAGCGAAGCCAAGACGGGATCACACAGGTAGACTCGTCCAACGTGCCGTAGGTGTGCCCATGTGGCGGTTCTGTCTTATAAAAGAAGAAAAGAAGATGTAACGTTTATTAGTGTCTCGCGTTTTCCCTCCAATAAGCAGCGTTCATGGTGCTCCGAGACTAACCTCAAGTCAACTTCTCCATTCAAGCTAGTTTTCAGTCTTCCAACAGCCTACAAACTTCAAATCGGACCCCGGAGACACAAACAAAGGCCCGTAGCAACAAGCGGCACAATCCATCTCATTAACATCTTTCTCACTTCCTGTAAAAAAAAGTTTCACACATGTCGAAATTAGAAGTCTTGTAGCCCACAAAGACTTCTAATTTCGTAGGAGTGGCACAACACCTACAGTACGTGCGCCGAGAGCCGCATTTGTTAACGCGAGCGAACATTCATAAGCAACAATTTGAAATTTTAATAGCAGACATGGTTCTAAAATAAGGAGATTTTCTTCTTCTGTGGTGCAAAATGTCTTATCTTGTGATGGCCCTTTTGTTTTAGTGTTATAACGGCTAATAATCAGTCATTCATTAATCTTGCTAATCTCCCTGACATCTTTTGTCATGTTGGGTAGACCTCGTTGAAGTGAATAAAAACATAAAAATGCACCCTCCTCAGAGCAGGGGTGCCAAACACACACCTTAAAAGTCACCCGCCACTCCTGTCCACTCCTGCTCATTCGCTGACTTTGAAAAGTGTACAAAGTCCTTAATGTAACGTTTGCATGTTGATCACATTTGAATATATGGAATATTTAGTGAAACGCAATCAAACAGCAGCTTCAGGGCAAAAGAATCCGTATCAAACTTTTTTTGAGAACAACTTAAACGCTGAGGCCAAAACATTGATTAGTAAATGATTTTAAGAGAGAAAATGACCCCAGTGTGTCTTGATGAAGCAGCTCGACACTGGGGAGGACATGTAGAGCTGAAACAGCTGTTTGAATCGGAGCGAGAAGTGAAACAGCATTGGTGTTTACTTAAAATACACGCGACTGAATGATTTTTGCCTTTGCAGATGCGCTGTGATCTGCTGAAAAACTGAACCGAAGTCACACTTGGTTACGTAAAGACGTCTTAAGATCGTTCATCATCTGTTCTGCCAGTAGATGCTTCATCACTTGTATCATTAGATATGTCTCCTTTTGCTGTAAGAAAGGACACATTTTTAAATTGTTGTCATTTAATATGATATTATATATGGTTTCACCTTTTTTGGCTCACCACAGGACAAAATGGGCTGTATGTGATAAATAGGTTTTGAAACATAAAACTACAGTTCTTTTCAAGAGGAACATTCATGTGAGGCTACAAATGACAATAATACCATAAACGTCACAAGATCAGAGTTAACTACGCTGTGACCTATTTTTCCTGAACTTAAGTGACGTATGTATAAAGAATCTCCAAATAAGCAGTGAGTTCTTGAATGAGCATGACAGCATTGCATTCAGTTTGAAAGTGGTGAGATTCTGTCATCCCTCAGCCATGACTTGAAATGCACTACAGCACGTTGTCCAGGTCAGGTTGACTATTATATTTTCTGCAGCTGCTGCCATCTGACTGCTTCCCACTGCTGGCCATTGCATCTCAGCTGCTTTCACTATGGCAGCTTGTTTGCAGTTTCCACTATCTCACTTCCTCTCTCCATTAGAAATCTCCAGAACAGGCTCTGCTGTATAAATCCCTTTTTTATTTCATTGAATTAAACCAGAAGACACCGTCTCCTTTATCTTTAAACTTCCCGTGGATGCCTCCGCCCCCTCCATGCCTCCTCTCATAAAATAGAATAGTAGGAGCTTCCTGTCTGGTGTTTACTTTGCATATGTGTTGTTCCTGCTGTACCCACAGGGAGAGGGGTTAAGGGTCAAATTCTTGAGTCATATTGTTTACCATTAACAAAAGCAATACCTGTAATGGTTTGAATCTGACTTAAAATGCTTTTAGTAATGAAAATAAAACAAAATCAAAATGGAGTGCATTTCTAAAGCAGTGCTAATGCTCTCGAGCCTGCATCACAGCAGTGATCACACAGATACTCCCTGCCGGATTTCTGAGTATGCCTGGGCAACTAAACATCTGCAGCTCCCTTCATATCAAAGTTTGTTGTACCATAGTTCAAACAAAAGGCCAAATACTTGTAGCTGAGTATTTATTTTTTGAACAGAATAGCCCTCATTTTATGCTCTGACATGGGAAAAAACACATCTGGCTATGAATGTTGATGCATTTAAGAGAAGCTATAAATTACAGATCTGAAAACAGAACGTGCCTTTCTCAAAGCTTCATCATTTTTGATTGTACGTCTTCATAGGCAATGATTCTCGTTGGCTCTGCTTTGCAGAATGTGTCTCAGTATAAACCCCTTCCAAGGTCTGTGGTGACAGACAAATGGCTTTGTGTTGCCAGGCTGCGGGTTTGCAGCATTAAGCAGGTTGACTCTTACTGTAAGATCTGGTTTACATTTTGGTGAGCGGTCTGAAGGAGGAGGCTTTTTTCTCCACCTGCCAAGTAAACAAACCAATTGAAGAATGTTTTTCTTTTGTGCAAATGTTGAGTGTTGGGCGAAGCCTGCATTTCAACAATATGGAATGGGTGGAAATGCCTTTTGAATATCTCTTTAACTATCATAAGATGCTAGTAGTCTACACTGAGTCTTTTTTATGAGGAAACACATTCGGGGTTAGTTGCTTTTTTTTTGGCACAACAATGCAGTTTTACTGCCTGGCAAGCCTGAAATCTTTTTGTCACCCCCCCAGGACAGTAGAGAATGGACTCCTCTTCCTCTTATCTTCATGTCCCACATGGTAAAGGTGTGTTTTTTCTTAAGTGTGTAAACAGCCAGCGAAGGCAACATTTCTTTCAACTTATTCAAACTGACCAGTTGTACTTTAAATCGACTATGATTTATAATTCGCCCCCTGCAGGCCTTTGGAAAGAAAGCAGGCTAGCGACTCCATCTGTCTCTTTTAGACAGTCTGTAGTTAGGTGGGAGGAGGCGTTCACTACACTGGAGGCTTTTTCTAAACACCTCTAATGATAGATGTGCTACATGGAGGTGCTGACGATCCTCTCTTGTGTCACTCAGTGTCAGCTTTGTGGGGTTCAGGAATGAGGGAATATGATTTGCACAGAAATTGAATATTATTAACCAGTTTGACTGTGAGCCTGCTAAACTGCTGCTGTCTTTGGACTTAACGGACTGATGAGTCCCACAACTGTCATCAGCAAATTTAATGATGTTTTTTACTGGATTACACATAAGATTTGCGCATCAGCAGAGTGAACTGTGTCAAGTAGCTGCAAGTATTTAAAATTTGATCCTGCGATGGGTCCTGAAACGCAGATTCATGGTTGTGAAGAAGCCTTAACAGCTGTTTAACTTAATGTTTTAGCTGGCTTATTCAAATGTATAGTTGGTGTTTCTTACCATTTTTTTTAAATGGTGGACAAAATTACTGATACAGATTGTTTTGATGTCAATTAGAATATCACCTAACTAAGTGCTGGTGCTTTCCTGATTGGAAGAGCATGATGCAGATTAGTCATGGCTGATTAAAACAAGACAAAGTATTGGTCTGTGTGTTCTTTTAATCATGCAACCAAATGATATTTAGATATCAATTACATGCTATTTCTAGTAACCCATAATTAATTTTCAGAATTTCACATTTGTGAGTCCGTCGCAATAGTTTATGGCATATAGCTATGATTTGCATTTGTTAATTGTTCCACTGTGGGATAATTTGAGTTCTACATGGGAAGGAAAACGAATGTTGATAAAGACTTCAGATAAAAAAACACAAGACAGACCACCACAAGACAGTGTAGTTGAGGACTGAGTGGACAGTATGTTTATATGGCTAATAAATATGCTATAGCCTCACCATCTCTCTCTCTGTCTGCCTGTCTGTCACCCTCTCTCCCTTTTCCTCTCTCTGTTTCTCTCTCTTCTTCTCTCTCTAAATGTTTTTCTCTCTATTTCTCTCTCTCTCTCTCTCTCTCTCTTTCTCTCTCTCTCTCTCTCTCTCTTCTACTCTCTCTCTCTCTAAATGTTTCTCTGTCTCCCTCTCTCTCTATCAATCTCTCTCTCTCCCTCTCTCTCTCAGGGATGTGCATTCTTCATTTTAACTGCCCCTGTGTGTTGTCACCTTCACAGGTCTCCTGGTGGGGGCGCTAGACACAGTGCTAGACTCCAATGCCAGGGTCACGCCGTTCCGCATCCTCCTCCAGGTTCCTGGCTCCCAGATTAGCTGGATAATTGCAAGCGGTAAGACGGATCACCAGACCTTCATATGTAGGGGCAAACAGCGTTAGTGGTAAATGTAATCAAGTAAAGCGTCCAGTTAGTCAGTGTGTGTTATATTGACTGAGAAATGGCTGCACAGTCTGCCTCTCTTCCGACACCAGTGACATCACTGGCCATAAAGAAGAAGAAGCAGCTATTTCAGCCTGGATTTCCTGTGTCCTCCCCTGGGAGGGTATTGTTGCTCAAAACCAACAGCTGTGTCACAGCTTGGCTAATTGTTGTCCCCCTCTACAAGCTGGGCAGGGATTGGAAGGATTTGGGGATTTGACATCAGAATCTTACACACATTTTATCCTCATAACTGTGGGCACTGGATGCACAGCTCTGCATCGGGTGAACTTAGTTTAATCAGTCAGTATAGCACACACTGTGGAACTTTTACCGAATTTAGTATCAACGCCGACTGGGCTTGCTCATAAAAAGTGATAAATTGGCACCCTTAAGTTAGTGTCAGACCCAGATGAGAATAGCAAATTGCAGCAATAGCAATTTTCAACAGTTTTACAACTAATTATATAAACAGACAATATTCAGTGGAACAAATCATCCCAAATTATAAATAACTTTCATATTAGACTGTAATGAGGCAAGATGCTTAATTTTGAATAGCATACTTAAGGGTTCATCATTTCATGATAAAGTTAGCTATCGTTAAATGTGTCAAGGTTAAGAAATTACCTGCTATGTTTTGTCTTTGTGTCCACCAGGAGCTGCCATAGAGGAAGTCAACAAGCACTGGGACTGGCTGACCCACAACTTGCTTCACTCTCTTACTGTGTTTGAGAACAAAGAGGATGTCGTGAGCTTTGTAAAAGGCAAAGTCAAGGTGTGGGACCTGCCAGCGAAGGCGTGGCTGTTGTTCATTTGGAGACACTAATTCACCAGTGAATCTTTTAAGAACTAAGACATTTTTAGGTCAAAGTAAAGCATCTGCCTCACTTTAAATTATACCTTGATGAGGAAAATGTAATGCTCTTGACATTCCACAAGTAATGTGTTGGCACCTCCACTCTAGGGTCTGATAGCAGAGGAGGTTAGGGGTCGCCAAGCTGCCCAGGAGGAGGATCCAGAGAAGTTCAGGGAGGCTCTGCTGAAGTTTGAGCTGCATTTCGGCCTCCCATCATTGGAAAAACTGGTGACATACTACTCTTGCTGCTGCTGGAAAGGCCGGGTGCCTCGGCAGGGCTTCCTCTACCTCAGCATCAACCACATGGCCTTTTACTCATTCTTGCTGGGAAAGGAAGGTTTGTACACAAACTGTAATTCACTTTAATTAACCGCTGTAATTCGACGATGTGTTCAGAAACAAGTTCTAAATGTGATCAAATAAGATTTAGTAAGGTAGTTGGGCAAAAGAAATATTTAATCCTCCGGACTCTTCAACAGTCAAGTTCGTGCTCCCTTGGGTGGAGGTGACGCGGTTGGAGCGGGTCTCCACTGGCCGCATGACTGAGGTGATTCGGGTCAACACAAGACAACGGCAACGAGAATTCTCCATGTTCCTGAACCTGGAAGAAGCCTTTGGGGTCATCAGTCAGCTGGCTGACATTGCTCTGAGACGGCTGCTGGACAGCGAAGGCCTGGAGCTGGACCGAGTCCTGCAGCAGCCTACACGCATCACCAAGAGGTCAGCGCTGGTTCCCTTAACTAAAACCAACAGAAACCAAAACTTAATTACAGTAGTTTATGTTGTTTCAGCTGACGTCTTAAATAGCACTTAGATTTACTGTTTTATCACATCTGTCTCGGTTGAGTTACTAAAGAATGTCCTGACCTTAAAATAACCTAAGATCATGTGCTTTGTTGAATCATAATTTACATTTATGAAGAGTTGAACTTGAAAATGTCTTCCATACTTAAACAGAGGCAAAACAAGTCAGATTTGGAATAGCTATAACTCCCAGGTCTTGTAGTTTTAGTGTCTGTGGTCTTTTGTCAGCCTTAACAGATGCCTGAGATAATATTTAACACACTTTTTTGACGGGCTGGTTTTGTTTTTCCATATTCTTGTAAACATGCATGTGCTTTTCTGCTTTCTCTAGCAAACATTTCTCAGTATAAGAAATGATAATTCCCAGATGCCACAGTAATATACACTTATGGTATTTCTGTCAATGACCCCAAACCTTGATTGAAAGTTGAGTTAAAACTTAACTGCCCGACCTAAATTGTGAATGTGCACTCCAGCAATTGACCACAACACTCAAATGTTTTTGTTTGCAAACTGAATTAAAAAGGGAAGAGGAAATCGGTGGTTTACAGGCTGGTTACACAGCCTTCATTTGCCCTAAGAACAGCATTTTATGGAAAGACGTCTTTCTGATTGGTCTGTATCTATGTTATACTGAGGTTCTTCCTGATTTAAAAACTACATTTTGGTCCACAAACACTTCGTGTCTGCTAAGAAACTTTACAGAAGCATTTTTGCACTCCTGTTGAAGACTTAACTGTGAATCTCTGTGACTCTATAACGGTTCCCAGTGTCTTAGTGATCTATTACGTTGTGTACTGTATTCACGTATGTATATTGTATATATGGTACATGGCAGTTTACATCAGCTGTGTTCCCCAAGTCATCCAAGTTGACTCTGTAAGCCAAATAGCCACATTTGAAGTGATTTTGCTTAAATGGCACCCTTGTATCTAGAGATATTTTGGTTGATGCGCCATTATGGTGCCTTTCACAAGCATTTAAACACAAAAAACATTGATATCACCCTCAAAAATAAAAGTGAAATTTCACTATTCCTTATTTTGCTGTGGACCCCCTAGAAGACGCTTAAGGACTTTGAGAGTTCCTAGTGTATTAGATTTTGGTTCTGCTTGGTGGGCATCATTTAGAAAGAAATACAAGGAGATTTAGATCATAGAAGTAGAAAGACAACAAAATATAGCAGTGTTTAAAGCTGAACGCTTGTCCTCAGGGCTGGAGCCAGACTTTGGCTGCCTCTCGCTGCCTCGAGGTCAGTCCTCCACCCAGAAATGTTCCATTTTAAACCAACTGCAACAATACTGAAGACCTTACCTACCAGCATTTGCAAAGGATTACCGAATGCATTTCATTCAAGGACAACAGGGTAGTCCAAAAATAGATTTGGTATTTTCCGCAAAGGCTGACTAAATTAGTGTTTTTTATTTGTTTAATTGCGAACATAACAGATGGAGGTACGAGAAGAGCTAGAAAAACATTGTCCAAAAGACAGATTGTACATAAAAAATAAATAAAACTGATTGAATAAATAATGTCGTTGACCTAATGCAGGTGCTAGGATATCGGCTCAAGATTTTTTTTAGTCAAGTGAAAGAACTCTGTCACCCCAACTGAAGGCTTTTTTTTTTTATAGTGAATGTCTTGACCTTGCAAGATGAAAAAAAGATGCACATGGAGGAAATCTATGTCCATAATATATCTTTCTAAAGAGGTAGATATTTGTGAGCTCTGAGCTTCATGTTATGTTTATTTGTCATATACGCCAATAAACCACATCTCATCTTGCCTGTTTTTAGCTACGGGCATGACTTTAGTGATGCAGTGCCACTCAGAAAGTCCACCACTTTAGATTAATTGCTATGAAATGCTACACAGACTTTCATGGTGTAAAGGTGGGGAATCCTGATAAAATAGGACATACAAGTGCAACCAGTATTTGTGGTCCAGAGTGAAATATCTCAAGTACTATAAAATGGATTGCCATAAAATTTAGGGATAATCAAGGTCCCCTGAGAATACATTCTGCAATGATGCTCTGACCTCTTTTGTAGTCATAAAGATATGCTCTCACATCTCCGAATGTACCATGATGGATAGGTCTAGTCTTGTTCATGATTTCCAGATGTATTCCAATTCCTGTGATGGCCCTCTCATGTTTGCTTATTTAAAATATTAGTGTTTTCAATGTAGTATTTCAGTTGAATATTCTTTGAGCTGGATAAAAAAAAAAATATGATCATTAAGGTGGCATCACAAGAGGTCTCAGTGAAGGGAGTGTGTCCTCTTTCTTTCTGCTGGTTAAGCTTCCTAATCCTCATAAACCTAGTTATTTCTGTATGTTATTGTCAGGGTTCTTGAGGAGCAAGCATTGAGGGAGTATGTCCTGGCTCTGTTTCGGCTTCCTCGCGGTGAAAGACTCCATGAGGTGGCTTCCTGTGCAGTGTGGACACCCCACGCCCGCTGCCACACGGCTGGAACACTATACACCACTGACAACTATCTGTGTTTCTGCAGCCGAGAGGAGGACCACTGCACCCTGCTCATACCACTCTCAGAGGTACTTGCCTGCACTATAGAAAATCTGTTCATCTGGAGAACAGTTCATTCTGTAAAGGGGGGCTCAAGGTATATTGAAAACTATCCTGTAGCACGCAAAGCCCATTCATGTATTAGGCAGTCTACAGAGGCTTAATAATAATTCATACCTCAAAGAAAGAAATCAAAGCGCCTGGTGGCAGGGCCTTTGCACTTGGGGTCCGGTCCGGTCAGGTCTGGCCGAAGGCAGAGACATGGGTCTGTCCTCTAGCAGGCCCACCACCTGCAGGAGGAACCATATGGGTCTGGTGCATGTGGATCGGACAGCAGACCACTGCTGCTGCCATGACCTGCACCCGGATAAGCAGAAGAGGACGAGATGAGAGACGAGACGGTCTCATTTCATGCTCATTTATATGAGCACCTGTTCTCTTATGATTTTCTTTATGGAACTTTAGTTTATGAACAGTTTTACTCTCACCGTTGTCCTCCAATCTCTTCATGACGTATTATTGACTCCGGACAGACATAGATGTTACCTGCAACTTGAGTGGTTGCTGGAGGCATACAAATGTGAGACAGTCTTTCTGGTTTAGAATGCAAACTGTCCAGAAACATTTCTCCAGGCACCATTTGTTAGATTACTACCAGTTAGATTTTTTTTTTGTCCTGTTTGGAAAATATCATTTTTAAATAGCAAAATTTATAACAAAGTATTTGACTAACGGGACACCATTCACAACCCAAAGTACTTCACCCAAATAAAAATCAAATTAATTATTTGGCACTTTAGCAGTTATATTAAGATGATCTCAAGTAGCTGGTAATCTGGGAAATACCACAGTTAATAGTGTCATGCATTCCCTGCACGAATCTTTGCGTGGGGCCGAATGTTGTTTCTGTTTAAGTTTCACAGGGTATAAAAGACATGTTTTCACATCATACATCTCTCATCTCATCTAATCGTCTTCTGCTTATTCCGGTTATGGGTCGCGGTTGTGCTGGAGCCGATCCCAGCTGACAACGGGCGAACGGCGGGGTACACCCTGGATGAGTCGCCAGCTCATCACAGGGCCACATGAAGGACAGACAACCACTCACGCTCGCACACACACCTACGGGCAATTTAGAGTAGCCAATTAACCTCAGCATGCTTTTAGAGGTGGGAGGAGGCCGGAGTATCCGTAGAGAACCCATTCAGACACGGGGGAGAGCATCCAAACTCCACATAGAAAGACCCTGTGACCTTATTGCTATGAGGCAACAGTGCTAAACACTGCAAGTAAGGTGTTTAATTTTTTTTTTCTTTTTAGTGTTGTTGGTGTCCAGTCAAGAAAACCAGTGACTTTTCAAAAAAATGTCTTGCTCCTTGACTTTATTCATAACCTCTGCAGTTTCGTGAGGGGCAAGTGAGTTTGAAAGTTGTCGTGTAGTTTATGTTAATTTGCTCAGCAGTCTATTTACTCTTCCAGTTGCTGGTTAAAGAGTTACTAACACATTTACACACTCACATTAACACACAGAGGAATGACGTATGCTTCAAGAAGTAACTCAAGTGACTGATGTTTATTCAAGGTTAAGTCAAACCCAAACATTATGCTATCATTCCCTTTATAGTATGCATAATCTTTGAAACTATCATTACAGTGCAAATAAAGAGATAAACACTGTGTTAAGTTCATTATTTTTGAGTGTAAGGTCTAGATAACAAAACTCAATTTTTGTCTTTGCAATTGATATATTTTAGTGATTTGGTTCATTGTTAAAGACAATGATTAACAACTGGTTGAGTTTCTTTGTGAGCAATGTGAGGAGTCATGTGTTCCTTCTTTCCTCCATAACTGTGGATTAATCCTTACCTCGGGTTCATAGAAAAGTATAATCATTATTTTCCACCTTAACTTTTTTCATGAAAAGAGTATTTACTGCAGTGTTACTGCTGATTTCCTGCACATTTCCCATAGATTAACTCCACTAGAGTAAGGGTTAATTATTCCTCTTTTTAAATTGCATTTTCCAAAGAGATTTCAATTACATCGTTGTTTACTGTATATATTTTTAAATTACTGATTCTCTGATTGCTTAATTGTGAAAAATCCCTTTTTGATTTTGGTGCTTTTAAATAGATTAAGTCATTATTATAATTCCTTTTTTGCCAATTAATTAAAATTGGCAAAAAACAAAAACAACAACTAATAAAAAATTCTAAACCATAATAGCCTACGTTATTAATGAAATTCTAGTGCTGTTACTGTGAAAAGTTTATTGTTTCCATGTTGCTTTTATTCTCCCATACATCGTCATGCAGTGCCTTCAGAACAAAACATCTTTTCCTGTAGTCTTTCTAGGCCTTGTGATTCATTGTTTTCACATTATCTTCCCACTTTCCTACTAAGTATCATCTTAAACAATAGCAGTCGGAAAAAAAACAAGTCTTCTTTATTACAATATACAGTATGTCATGAAAGGAACAGTCAACTGTATGTTTTGATTCTGTGTTTTTCTCTGTAGGTGTTGTCTATAGAAAAAGCAGAGAGCATCAGCGTGCTGCCCAACCCCATCATAGTGAGCATTCGCACTAAGAAGGCCTTTCAGCTGATCGAGCTGCAGGACAGAGACCAGCTGGTTGAGAGCCTAAACTCCAGGCTCAGAGCAGTTCAGTGGAAACAGTCCATGTTTCGCAGCAACAAACAAGACAAAAAGACTGTGGTATGTATTCATTTTGCTGCTATTTTACTTATTTCATGTCCTCACCATCCAAAAAAATTCTCATACTTGTCCATTTATTGAACGCCATAACTCAGATATTCCTGTAAACACATTATGCTTTGATAGCTGATACTGATCGTTAAAAAAGTGTAGAAGTTGTCATGATGTTCATTTCTGCTGAGTTGAGAACGTGTGAATTTGTAGCTTCTTTGCAGCAGAATCCATTTTTGAAGCATCGTCTACTGTAATGGTTAAAACAACTCTTCTGTCAGAATCAGCTTTGCTGGCTAAACATGTCAGTATTTTTTTCTTCGTCATATTTATTGCAGAACTCCATGATGCCTTACTACACCTTCTACTATGACACTGGGTACTCGGATGAAGAGGAGATAGAGGAGCAGGTTCTTCGTAACACCGTCAACAGTGAGGCTCTGATGACAGCCTTTCACCACAACCAACCAGGAACCAACAGCAACAAGGTGTCAAAGTGAAAAGTAGCCATGTAGATTGTTTAACAGGTTCCTGAAAAAACAGATGATTTATTGTTCTGAAGGATTATCACCCATTTACAAGGTGTGCATGAGCCTAAAGCAGTTTATATGTGTGTTTGCATCAGAGCATGGAGCTTGTGAAAGGGAAGCTGTGGGAGGATCATTTCTCCGAGTTTGGCCGTGGTGTCCACATGTTCCGCACAGAGAAAATCCAGAGGCTCGTTGCCATGGGGATCCCGGAGTCTCTGCGGGGTGAGCTGTGGATGACACTTTCAGGTGAGAAAAAGAAAAGATGGTTCCTTCAAATGGCATGATTTTTTGCAGTACACTTTAATTTGTGTAAATGCAGCTTTTGGAGTGACTGTGGCGATTCCTCACAGAGATAGAAATACAGGGATGTTAGTGTGTAGATAAGATTCGGCTCCATAGTGTCTTCTTCTGATTCATCCGGACATGCTGCTCAAACAAACAATGTAACACAGCCGTGATTGAGTTTCCACCTGAGAGATGTGTGACTAATCCCTCGCAGTGCTCGTCACCGCCTCATTAGTTTTTCCTGAGTAATAGTTATGTTTCTTTGGCGATGCAAATCGGTTGAGAGCATGTTCAGTTGAGAAGTGAAGCCATTTCATTCTGTGGGAAAATTTACTGCTAGTTTATTGTACATTCCTCTTTCTGGGATTGATAGATGCATCCTCGGAGCTAGAGTCCCACCGGGGCTACTACGCCAGCTTGGTGCAGAAGTCAATGGGTCAGAGCAACCTGGCCACCGAGGAGATCGAGCGCGACCTACACCGCTCCCTGCCGGACCATCCTGCCTTTCAGAACCCCACCGGCATAGCTGCACTCAGGCGCGTCCTCACAGCTTACGCTTACCGCAATCCCAAGATCGGATACTGTCAGGTTTGAATTTCATTGTTTTTCAGTTTATTTTTTTTTTTTTTTTACTGTATAGTGCTGGTCACCAAAGATCTAATGTGGCAATTATGTTACTAAAGCAACACAAGACAACAATGCATAAAAAAAGCTGCAGCTCTGCTGGATGGAGTTAGTGAATGCACTAAAAACATGAGTGCTGCATCATGTATGTTGTGTGGAAAAAAAATTCCCATAGTATTGCACTTGAATTCACTTTTAATGAGATCACATGCTGCTTTTTATTTCAAAACTGTGACTGAAGAAGCATTAACTCTGTTTGAGCTGATTTTGCAGACTTTTACAGTTTCACTGTATTTGCATTGGTTTGGGGAAACACACTTCCTCTCCTGCTGTGATTGCCATTGGTTTTTATTTTCACTTTGTACAGTTTGATACATTGGAGCCTATTTCATTAAAAAGGCTTTTTAGCGATAGGGGTTGCTTGAGAAGATATTCTGCCGTTGTTAAAAAACCTCTGAACTGTATAAAATCTGTCAGAGTAGTACTGTTACGATTATAGTGCAATTCACCAAACACCAGTGTGTATTACTATTAATACTTTATAGTACACTGTGATATACAGTAAATTCAAGCCAATACCAACCAGTCATTGTGGCTATATCAGTATTATAGCAATATGATTATTAGCAGCAGCAGTCAGAAGGTCAGAAATTTTCCCCAATGATACCATATTTTAAATAGAAATTTAATTCACTCTGACTGTGCACATAATCAAAGCTCATAGAGGTGGAGTTAAGCTGTTAAAATGGAAATACTAGATTGGATTACATATATTTTACTTAGCTTTTATATGACTCAATACCAAATTTATTTTATATGTTATATATGTTTATATGTCCCTTAATGACGTCACAAAAGCATGGTGGAAAATATTTTTTGTTTCTTTGCAGGATGATTCCTAATCATTATGGTGGCTTTTCTTTTTTCTTTGCAAGTTGATTTCTGATTACTGTACAGATTTTAAAGGCCTCTGAGATCTTTTATGCTGGTATAAAAATCAAAATGACCATATTTAAAGTATAATGATATATAATATGATGAGGTTTGATGTCTGTGTGCCCTCTGGTTGCTGATCCTTCGCCTCTCATCTCCTCTTGTCCAGTCTATGAACATCCTGGCGTCGGTGCTGCTGCTCTATGCAAAAGAAGAAGAAGCTTTCTGGCTATTGGTGGCAGTTTGTGAGAGGATGCTGCCCGATTACTTCAACCGCAGGGTCATAGGTGAGGGGGTTAAAAAAAAAGAAAAGTTTGACTAGAACTGCAGCTTAAAACATGGAACCTCACAAATGATTTACTTATATTTACTTCAGCATGTCAGCTGCTTCTTGCTTAAATGGTCTAAAATCATGACATGTGGGAGATCACTGAAGGGCAAAGTACTTTCAAGATTCAGTTTTTTCCAGTGGTTGTTTTGTTTTGAGCTGTTTCTTCACAGAAACCAGACAGCCTATTCATGTCCTCTGCAGCACAGGCCAGTTTCCTCTGCTGTGCTGTATTTAAAACAAATTTCTCCTGCTTTTAACATCTTTTTAGAAACAGAAGCTTGTGTCTTTTTAACTTTGAAATGGCAGCAATTAATTTCACAGTATTTGTGTGTAAAGCACTGTTTTTAGGGCAAAGACACATAGGCACAAAGGCCCAATATTCTTACCTAAAAATAATCTAATTTTTCAATAACTTAAAGTGCTTTAAAACTAAAAACTTTGCATCACGTTGATGTACAAATTTCGGAGCGCACAGGAAACATCCCAAGGCATAAAAAAGTCAGCTGGTTTTATGACTTAAGTAATAATTATCAAGAATATGGCTTTAACTTTTCATTGAGACTCAACTGTAGTAGCTGAATCTGGTTTCCACAATGCTACTGAGTCATTTTATGGTTGCTAGCAGTAGCTATTGTTAGCTTTAGCACTGCATTCAGGAACAAATGTCTTTCCCACCATATGGCTGGTGACAGACAGAATTTGATAGTTGAATCAAGGCTTATAGTGAACCATTTTTAATGCAGAAGGTGTCATTATCTATAACAATTACATACAGTCAATGTTAACTACTAGTTTAAGTAAAGACTTGACTTAAAAGACTTTTGAAGATGTGGAACTGTTTTAAGTTTTATGGAAATAACATGTTGGCAAATTCCCATGTTTAGCTATTAAACAGGAAGTGTTTTTTGATTTTACAGTTCAGTACTAGTCTTCCCCAATCGTCACCTAAACCTAAAGTCATCTACATGCTAATATTCAGTCATAGTCAAAGCACCATCTACTAGCAAGAAGAAATTATATGTTTTATACTTTGATGTACTTTTCGTAGCAAGTTCACCTGATCCATAAACCTACTAATGTTCTCTATGTTACTTGATGATTTCCTCCTACAGGAGCTCAGGTGGATCAGTCGGTGTTTGAGCAGCTGATCAGGGAACGTCTGCCAGAGCTTGCTGAACACTTTCCAGGCCTCTCCTCCCTCTCCTCCACTTCCCTCTCTTGGTTCCTCACCCTCTTCCTCAGCGTCCTACCCTTCCAGAGTGCCGTCTGTGTGGTCGACTGTTTTTTCTTCCATGGAATCAAAGCCATCTTCCAGCTGGGGTTAGCGGTGCTGGAGGCAAATGCTGCCCAGCTCTCTGCCAGTGCAGATGACGGACAGGCATTAATGATTCTCTCAAGGTACTTTCTCCCTCAATGCCCCTTGTATTATTGAATAAAATCATGAAACTCTCCCAGGATCCTGAATGCACCGTATCACAGTTTTCTCTTAATTTTGTATACTGTCAATCAGAGTACAGCACCTGATTTAGAGTTGGAGCCTTATTTCTGATTTAACATCTGCATTCAGACTCAAAGTCAGATTACTTAATGTGCGCATTTGGCTCTGTATGTTTTAGTTTTCTTGACCAGGTGGGATATGAAGAGCCATCCTGTCCTTGTTCCCCTCAACCTGCTGATGAGACCAGCAGCAACAACCCTGATATTCCTGCTGTGGGACACAAAAACATAACTGACCTCATCAATGAGTCTTATGAGGTGAGAGGAACACCAGTATGAAAACAATGATATTGGCTTTTCATTCATTGTTTTTGCATTTTATTTATTTGTTTTTAGTCCAAAGAGACTTAGTTATAACTTGAGAAACAACAGAACATACCTGTGTTGCAGTGTTGGTAATGTTTGGATAACTTAAATGAATTTATGTGAACTGACACATAGACTACATACACGTATCACGCATAGCATTAAGACCAGTGCATGTTAACCATAGGATATAAAGGCAATGCAAAAACCACACTGTAGACCATCACCTTATCGTATGGAAAGTTTTGAGTGGTCTAAGGATCCCAGGAACTATGTTGTCAGGGGCAGCAGCCCTGGCAGGGTCTCCCATGGCAAATGGGTCTTGGGTTAAGGGTCAGACAAAGAATGATCCATAAAGATGCATATAGGAAGAAAAACATCAAAAGACCAGTGTGCCCCGCCTGGAGGGTTATTGGGGCCCCACCATGGAACCAGGCCTGGGGAAGGAGCCTGTTGGCGAGCTCCTCATGGAGCCTAGTCAGGTCCAGCTCAAGGCAGAGACAGAGACATGGGTCCGTCTTCCAGCAGGCCCACCACCTGCAGGAGCAACCATATGGGTCTGGTGCAATGTGGATCAAACAGCAGGCCACTACTGGCCCTGCGATTACCAGATAAGCGGAAGGAGACGAGACGAGAGTCCTGCAATAATTTCTCCCTTCAGTTTTATGTTAAGTTTTTATTGAATTAGTTTTACAGAGTTGTTGACATATTTAATCATTGTTATTGGGGCTGTAGTTTGTGATGCTGTTGAACTGGATTGGGTTATACTGAGAGGTGTCCCTAAAATTTTGTCACCCTAATGAATGGGATGACCTAAAATATTACTGCATATAACCCAGTACAGTCCAACACCATCACAGATCACTGCCCCAATAACAACCATTGGAATTTGTCAACACCTTTCTCAAACAGATTTACTAAAACATTCAACATAAAAATCCTCCTGAAGGGAGAATTTATCGCAGGGCCATTGCATTATACTCTATGGTAAATATGCACTGGTAATAATGTTATGCTTGATCAGTGAAGATGAATGACTTTTTCTCTACTTCCTCCTACTGTACAAAACGGAAGCCAAAAAATCCCTAATAGGGAAGCTGCCATCTTGTATTGCTGACTTTAGAGTGTGCGAGTAGTAATCAGGAAATGGACCGCTGTATTGAGGTCCCACCCGCTTCAGTCACCAATATTTGGTTTAATCCAAAACGGCTAACTCCATACTTTAAAACAGACAACCATGATTATTAGCGTTGCATGGCCTCTCAGCTTTCTTACAATTCCCAACCTGTATAAATGCCTCACTGACTTCCAGTATTTCACTTAGAGCTGCTGTCAATCATTATGTCCCCCCCGGTTTACATGTATACTGCTTTCAAATACCAGTAATTTCAGCAAGTTTTGTTTTCTCCCATCAGAAATTTGGAGACTTGACAGTGCGGCAGATTGAAAGGCTTCGCTGTCAACACAGGATCCAAGTACTACAGGCTCACGAAGACACCACCAAGGACAACGCTGTAGGTAAAAACTTTAAGACGAGATCATGCACTCCTGAATTCTATTTTACCTCTCTTTGTCTGTATATGCAGTTGAGGTTGGTGACACCGGATGTTTCCATCTCTCCAGAGAACTTGGCAGATGTTTACGACCTGTTCAAGGTATCTTCTTCTCCTCTTCTAGCTAATTTAAGTCAAGTTAAAGAGTCTTATGTTGCCAGAGAACTGCAGGTTCAATTAACTAAAATGGTTTCATTAGGGGTGTAACGGTTTCAGAGGAGTTCAGTTTAATGACTCGTTTTCTCATCTAGAACCGCGGTTTGGTCGCACATGTCAAAATTACAAGGAGCACTTGAATGCAGTATAACCTCTCACATGTGTTGATGGCGGACAAACCTGAACTAGCAGACCCTCCAGCGGCTCTTTGGTCGTCTCTATAGAGGCATTTTGGATTTCCAACTGAGACTACAGAGGCTGGTGGTCATGTTGTTCTCGAGACGCAAGTTATTTGTCATTTGGGTTCAGTGAAACTGTCTGTGGGAGTGAGGGGTAACACCCCAAACATGTTAGCGCATATGAAGAGATATCACGCCGACAGAGACTTCACTCAGCCCAGCGCAGCAGCGACGACCCCACAACAACAGCCAGATCTTCATGAAGACTTCAAAATGAAACTTGGTCCGAAATCAGAGAATCAGAATCAGCCTTATTGGCCAGAGACTGCAGAGATGTTTCTTGCACGTTTCCTGGTCCTGGACAGGTGCAAGTCTTGGATAGATGGGAGGTTAGTCCCAATTATCCTCTCCACAGACCTAATTGTCCGTTGCAGTCTGTGCTTGTCTTGTCTGGTGGCCGATCCAAACCAGACAGTGATTGAAGTGCACAAGACAGACTGGATGATGGAGGTGTAGAAGGTGATCAGCAGCGCCTGTGGCAGATTAAACTTCCTGAGCTGTCTCAGAAAGTACAACCTCTGCTGAGCCTTCTTGCGGACAGAGTTTATGAGGGTGGACCACTTCAGGTCCCGGGAGATTGTGAATCCCAGGAACTTGAAGGTGTCCGTGGTGGAAACAGTGTTATTGAGGATGGTGAGGGGGGGAAGTGGTGATGGATTTCTCCTGAAGTCCACCGTCATCTCCACAGTCTTGAGCAGGTTCAGCTCCAGATGGTTCTGGCTGCACCAGTTCACTAGCTGCTCCACTTCCTGTCTGTACACAGACTCATCACCATCCCGGATCAGGCCGATGACAATGGTGTCGTCCGCGTACTTCAGGAGCTTCACAGAAGAGTCCCCTGAGATGCAGTCATTTGTATAGAGGGAGAAGAGCAGTGGGGAGAGGACACATCCCTGGGGGGCGCCGGTGCTGATAGTCTGGGTGTTAGATGTGATGCTCCCCAGCCTCACCTGCTGCCTCCTGTTGGTCAGGAAGCTGGTGATCCACTGACAGGTGGAGGCAGGCACTGTGAGCTGGGAGAGCTTGTGGAGGAGGAGTTCAGGAGCGATGGTGTTGAAAGCTGAGCTGAAGTCCACAAACAGGATTCTGGCATACGTCCCTGGGGTGTTGAGGTGTTGCAGGATGTAATGCAGTCCAATGTTGACTGCATCATCCACCGACCTGTTTGCCCGGTAGGCAAACTGCAGGGGGCCCAGCAGGGGTCCTGTGATTACCTTCAGGTGGCTCAACACCAGCCTCTCAAGGGATTTCATGACCACAGATGTCAGGGCGACGGGTCTGTAGTCATTTAATCCTGTGATGGTGGGCTTCTTGGGGACAGGAACGATGGTGGAGCTTTTGAAGCACGAGGGCACTTCACACAGCTCCAGGGGACGGTTGAAGATCCGTGTAAGGGTGGGTGCCAGCTGTTCAGCGCAGGCTCTCAGGCAGGAGGGGGACACGCCGTCCAGGCCTGGTGCCTTCCTGACCTTCTGTCTCTGGAACATCTGGCACAAAAGCAATTGCCAATGCTATTGGGTTAAACCGAGCCGAAGTTTGAACCGAACCGCAACTTAAAAACCGAAAGTTGAACTGAACCGCAGGTATGGTGAACTGTTATACCCATAGGTTTTGTATATTTTATGTTATTAATGTTCACTATAATACAATATGCTGCATTTCCTTCCCCATCTTTCCCCATTATCCCATGAAACTTTTCCCATCTTTTTTCTTTTCCTCTTCATTTGATTCCACCACAACCACATTCCCCCACTTCTTTCCTCCTTCCTCTCCTTTTCTACTCTCTCCTCATTTGCCATAATTTCCTCTCCTCCTTTGTCATCCTCCTCATCCAGACAGAGCACTTCATCAGTCTGTACTGGGGTGACAGCAGCTCTGCGGTGGCAGCGGAGGCCGCGGCATGGCGGTGCAATGACTCCTACATGGAGCGGCAGTATAGGCTGGACCGGCCACAGTTCAAGAGTTTGTTTGGGCTGCTGGCTCCGTGGCCCGGTGGCTCAAGCCAGCACACAGACACAGTGGCCAACCGTACCTTTACACTACTGGACCAGGACCGTGACAACCTTGTTACCTTCCGGGATTTTGCTGGTTGGCTGGGTAGGTGAAAGACTCAGGACATGAATTAGACGCTGCTTCATTTCACAAATACAGAAATACTGGTCACTAGATGCTCAAGCTGCTAAGAACTTAACTGCAAAGGAGATTTATTCATGGAATTGAGGTGCTAATGATTTTAGATCTCAACTCCTTGCTGGCAGGCATCCCAGAAATGCACGCTAAAACCTCTGCAGATGATCCAGAATGCATTGGTGCATCTTGTTTTCAGCCAACCCAAAACAGCACGTCACCCCTCTGTTTAGATCACTCCACTGGCTTCTGGTTGCTGCCCGCATAAAATTCCAAACCCTGACATTTGTCTACAAAACAGCAACCAGAAAACCACCTTCTTAAATGAACTGGCTCATTCAGGTCTAGACTCCCTCACACCCTCTGCCCTCGATGAACAAAAGGAAACTGATACAACCATCACAACAAGACCCCAGGTCACCAGCTAGACTGCTCTCCTCTGTATCCCCTTGCTGGTGGAACAAGGTACTAAACTCTATCTAATCTGCTGAATCCTTCTCAGTCTAGAGGAAGAGATAAAAACTCAGCTCTCTATCAAAAACCTCTGCAACTGAAAAAAAATATATCCCTCCCTCTACACTCGTTCTCTCCTGCACAACCATAGGCACCAACTTCCTATTCAGACTTTAACCTTGGCTCAGGGCACTGGCTCATGTTGCTCCTTCCTGACTAGATCTAGATCCTTGCTTGAATTGTTGAGCTTGCAGATGTGTTGCTTTGGATAAAAGCGTCTGCTAAATGAATTGTAGAATTGTAAATGTTGATGCAACTGATATATCAAACTAATTATGATATGGAAAAATTGTATACATTTTAAGTAATGCTGTGCAGAAGAATGGGTAAGTTTCTTTTTCTGATGAAAAGAAAAAAACCTCATCAAAGGATGAAGATTTTGAAGATATCACAATATCAACATCCTAATGGTGACTGAGGGTCAGATACAATTTATTTGACATATCATAGGAATTTAAATGTATTGTATAAACTAAAGGTTCTGAGCAACGGCCGCTGCCAAACTCACACTTAAATAAACTTTTCAGGACATGCACAAAATCCTAGATAATGGATTAGACATTCTTTACATTCATAGATATTAATTGATTACTGTTGACATAGATTGTGCTTCTCAAACAACAGGTCAACCCCACCACTGCTCTTTTTAATTCAGTTTTATTTGTATAACATCAAAACATTTTAGAAGTTATCTCATTGCACCTCTCAAATGGAATAGGTCTAGATGATGCCCTTTAGTACTTTGGGACAGTGGTGAAGAAAATTTCCCCTTTTGGAGGAAAAGTAACGTTTAGTTCCATGTAGCAAGATTCATTGGTAAGATAAGTCCACCCTTTATTGATACGTTGGGTCACATCTACAAATGTCATGAAGAGCTTCTCGCTTGTGTCAGTTATGACAGTTTTAGAGACCAGACACGCATCTAATGTGTGTGAACTCTTTCTCAGACACTTTATACTGTGAAGAGCTGAACGAAAAAGTCAGGCTGCTGTACCGTCTGCACATTCCTCCAGGTTAGTCCTCCTCTGCACATGCTGAAAGATTTTCAAACTGACGTCAGAACTGTGCTTTTTTAACTCTCAGTTTGTATCTGCAGCTCTGACTGAAAGTGAGGATGACCCCTCTCTGATAAAGAGCCCCCTCGTGTCAACCAACAGACCCCTCTATGTCAATCTGCCCTCAGGTTGGTCCAAACACAGCGATTCTTCAGTTATTGATGGGCAACTGTAAACTACAGTGGCTGGGAGCTCAGTTAAAAAATTAAAATAGTCAGTTGAAGTAAATGGCTAAGAAGGATCTTACTAGAATGGTTGTTCCAGGTGTTGCAGATGAAGTTAAAGATTACCAGGAGCAGCTGAAGCAGATGCTGAAGGATCTGGTCAAAGAGAAGGAGAAAGATGTGGAGAAACCTCCACCACTCATGAATCAGGTACAAACAGAACAAACACCAGCTGTCATTCATCAAACTATCCTGGTTCTCTCATTACACCTCAAATGTTGGTCTACTTCTTCCAGTGTGCACAAGTGTGCACTGTGTGAAAATATTTCATGAAAAAAGTACATCGCCTTTTTGTTTGCCAAACTTGTGATCAAAAATTTGCTTAAATGTACATTCACCCAACAACACAAAGTAACAGCAACATTCTTTTGAAGTCATCTTTCAATCCGTTATTCCCTTTTGAGCTCCATTTTGCTCTCATATCTCGTGAGGAGAATACCTAGTTTCTTAGCTGCTAGAGCTAAACAGTCTTCCATACTTTTGTCTTCCATTGTCTGCAGATGCAAACACAGTTTAATTCATACTACTTTTACCTGGCTGCGTGCTTTTCTAGAACAGTTGTTAAGGGCACACTATGAATGTACCAGTAGGTGGCAATGCATTAAGCGCCACCTACTGGAATAAGAGTGGTGATGATAAGAGCATTTGCAGTCTACACAGACTGCAAAGTGGATAGGCTACATGGTCAAAGATTCTGGGCTGCAGGCGAATGTCAGTGTAGGGTCTGTGCAGAAATGTGCATCACGTGGACCTTTATGGACACAGAAACTATAAATTGAATTTAACTCTGCCATCTGCTGTTTTGCACTAACTAAATGACGGGCAGACATTAACTAAGCTGCGGAGTTGGTGATGTATCTCAGAGTTCATCACTGAGGGTCACCGCTTTCAACATATGGTCATTACATCAATGTTTTAACATTCAAATAGAGCGGTCTTCAAATGGAGTCACACTAGCCATAACAGCCATGTTGACTTTTTAATTAATAAGGGGCCACATATGTCTTTGAACCAGCTTTCCTTTCATTCTAAATTGCACTTCTGTAAAGTGTGGTAAGTGAATCTTGTTGTTTCGCTAATTAAATCTGTTCACAGACAGATAAACACATTAGCACCTGCCAATATGGTCAAAAACCCCTTTGTGGTCATTCTGGCTACAATTTGTAGTCTCCATGATGGCACACAGAAGCTCATGTGGTGAAAACAATGACAGACACATGCTATCATGGCCGGTAAATATTTATTAGCTCAGCTTTAAAAAAAAAAAAACATCATGTGAAGAATTACAATATGTTGGTGTTTGTTTTCCTCTAGTGGTAACATCCAAGAAAGACTTGAGAGTAACAATATGAAGGCTGTAGGCTGAAACTGTATTGTTTACCTAAAAATAATGTCAAAAAATTTCATCACATAACATATTCCACAGGAGAAGTTTAATTTAGATGGGGTGAAAAAGCATTTTTGTTTCTGTTGAGCAGTTATAATTTCCCATCCTGTCTATTCAGCAAGTCTTAAGGCAAAACTAGAAATGAATCAAGGGATGTCGGTATCTGATTTAATCTTAAATGTCATTACTACCTCTGCCAAGAATGTTAAGTTTCCCATGTGTTTGTTGCTATCAGTTAAGGTGTTGAAGTATGGCCTTTTGAAGAATTCCAGAGCTTAAAATCTAGTTTTGCTTGTTTTGTTCAAGCAGAAACTAAGAACATCCAATTTGCAGTACTAAAAGAACAGCACAGTAAAAAAAATGTTTCATTTATTATTATGGAAGCTGAGCATGTTTTGCATTATTACTGAAAGATTAAATAGTCGAAATTTTCTAATTAATGGATGACAATGTAATGTCCCCACCTCCCTTCCTCCACAGAGGGAGTTCATCCAGTTCTGTAAGACACTCTACAGCATGTTCCATGGCGATCCAGAGGAGAACGAGCTCTTCCAGGCCATTGCTAAGGTAACCAGTCTTGTCCTGCAAATTGGTGAGGCTAGTCACAAAGGGCAAGAGTCGGGGTCAAAAGTCGTCAGCCAAGATGAGGTGACAGGACCAGGACCCACACAAGACAACTGCTCCTCTGTCAGTGGCAACGGCATGCCAGAAAGTGAGTGGACGGTCAGCTACGCTCAGATCCTGGCGTCATTGCTGACTGAGCAGTCTCTGGTGAACTTCTTTGAAAAGCCATTGGATCTGTCGGCAAAAATAGCAGCAGCCAAGGAGAAGCAGTATCACCAGCGGGCAGGTTTGCTCATGCTCCAGCAAAGGACCAGCTGACTGGAGTGACTAGTAGACTCACTTACATAATGAAGAAAACAACAAGATGAGTCTATCATTTGATTGAATGTGACGAAACGGCTTCAGTAACGAAAATACAGACGCTAGCCGGGAAGCTAAAGAGCCTAAGTGAACTGTGAAACTCGATTAATAGTATTGTCGAAGTGCAACCACACTGGCAGAAATGTTTATACTCAAGTCACCGTCCAGCCTGTGAGTTACTGTGACTGATAAAGAAAGTGCTGTCCTAAAACCCAACAACATTTTCTTTTTCCAAAACATGTTGAGCCAAATAATTCCCACCAGTGTAACCTGGAATCATAGTGGATGCCTCTTAATGTCATCATCAGGATGCCTGGCAGTTAGACTGTATCATGGCCAAATAATTCTCACTAGCAACAGTGCAGCATTAAGGACAAGTCTGAGATTTTTTTTTTTTAACTTTTCTTTTACTATTAAGTGTTGTTACATGCACGCACCTTAACATTTTAATACCTTTTGTAAATGAGTAACAATATACAGTGATCCAAAAAAGTTGTAAAATGAAAAGAATTTTAATAAGACAACACTGGAATTGTCCTCTTAAATAAAAGACATTTTTCAGAAGTGGTTTCTCTTTTCTCTTTCTCACAGTTGTGAAACACCATTTCAGCCTCACTCCATCGTTCAGTCATATTTATGGCTGCAATTTCATATATGGTTATTTGTGCCTATCCAATCAGGAGCTAGTAACTGTTTGGAGCAATTAACCCTGCGGCGCTCAAAGGAACATGCTAGCTAGCTCAAAACATCCTTTTCAGTTGTGGGATCTCAGCCTGTTGCTATATTTCTGTACGGGGATATGTAATATTAATGCCTACAAGGTTCTGAATGGCTCTGTTTATTTTCCAGCTACTGAAAGAAATTGTCAGCAAACTCATACTCTATCTACCACACAGTGAAATCTCTGAATGTTGT
The DNA here is from genome assembly GCA_901007715.1 of Dactylopterus volitans. Classification (NCBI taxonomy): domain Eukaryota; kingdom Metazoa; phylum Chordata; class Actinopteri; order Syngnathiformes; family Dactylopteridae; genus Dactylopterus; species Dactylopterus volitans. The sequence continues at coordinate 4,369 of CAAKHG010038162.1, read as the reverse complement.
GACCTGAAATTTTTTAAAACTGGACACATTCAAATTATGGAAGAAGTTTGCTTTTAAAGGATTTCGGTCAGAAAAGGCTTTAGGGAGTCAGGTGACCATGTGTTTCCGGGAGATGCTTAAATCCTATTTGAAATCTATTGTTGTTGATTTATTATTTTTTGATACTATTTAGTTCGGTTGAGGAAAAGGTCACGGTTTGGGTTAATATTGTACTCTTTCATAATATTGATCACGTGTTACGAAGACTTAAAATAACTGCCATGTATGATTCATATGCTACATGTATTTGGTGTTTATAATGGCAGCATGTTATTTTTAAATGTACGTGTATCTATCAGACTCAAAAATGCAGTACAGTCAGGCTCTAATATGGACCTGTTTGCATTTGATGCAGATCACTCTATGAATGTAGTACAGAATTACACTCCAACA